>CM056056.1:178877535-179164889 GCA_029574335.1 Rana kukunoris | reverse complement strand
AAAAATCACACGACTTTGAAGTCGTACAAGTGTGAAAGGGACCTTACTCGGTTTGCGAGCAGGATTCAAGCCAAAGCGGTGTGCAGTACCATGTTTGGCCTAAGGTGGGGGGAGGGGGCCGCGGGAGCTGAGCGGCGTTGATCGGCACCATTCGGAAAATCAGTTTAGTCGAGGTGTCTTCGGGCGGTTCCAAGTGATTCAGAGGCTCTCCGGCACCCCCCACCTCTGGCCACATGCGGTATTGCATGCCATTAAAGTCAATGCGGAACAAATTGTTTTTGTTTCCATTGACTTCTATGGGGAGACTCGCTTTGATATGCGAGTGCTTTGGATTACGAGAATTGTCCTGGAGCTGATTATGCTCGTAATCCGAGGTTCCACTGTATATTGTTACAGCTGTAAACTTTTTCAGAATTCTGGCATGGAATTTAATGCAATCGGAACAGAAAAATATGAATACAATCCAGATAAAGGATACAACGGAGATGGACCTTTCATATGGTGTACAGTATCTCCTCCTCATTTGTTGGGAACATGACGTTATATTGGGGAATAGAGATGGACCTTTCATATTGTGTACAGTATCTCCTCCTCATTTGTTGGGAACATGACATTATATTGAGGAATGGAGAGAGGACCTTTTCATATGGTGTGTACAGTATCTCCTCCTCATTTGTTGGAACATGATGTTATATTGAGGAATGGAGATGGACCTTTCATATGGTGTACAGTATCTCCTCCTCATTTGTTGGGAACATGACATTATATTGAGGAATGGAGATGGACCTTTCATATGGCCTTCTCCATGTCTGTCTGTCCACCTGCAAGGTGATTAATGTGGCCAGTCTCTGGGTGGAGACCAAACCTGATTTAAGCCAGCCAAGCCTGCAATCTCAGTATCTCCTCCTCATTTGTTGTGAACATGACATTATATTGAGGAATGGAGATGGACCTATATGGAAAGCAACTACATACTCTATTGACAGATGTAAAATGAAAATGTGAAAGGTTTAGGCATTTATTGATGACTTACTTGTGTTGATATGTAGAGAAGATTCCTCCTGTTTACTTTTCATAATCATCTCCCCCTCCTCCATAGACTGCTGATCTCCACTCACCAACCTCTCTTCTTCTTCCTCTTTATCCTCAGTGTAGATTTCTTTTGGTTCTTTATCCTGAACCCCCCCCCCCCCCCAAAAAAAAATACATTTGAAAAATAATAACTTCCAATAACAGGAGATTACATAAAAAAATAAAGTCCTAATTTTTAAGTTTTTTTTTGGACCAGTCTCCTCTACCTGATCATAATGTGTGTAGGTTAGACCTTCCTCTGTAAATTTCATGGAATATGGGAGACTGCCCTCCTCCATAGACTGCTGAGCTCCCCTGACCAGCATCTCTTCTTCTTCCTTTTTAACCTCAAATTTAAAGTCTTTCAGTTCTTCACCCTAAACCCCAAAGATGATCAAATAAATATATTAAAAAGGAACAAGAGATTACGTAGAAGAATGTCATCTCACCAAGTTCAAAACCACTTCTGTGTTCTATACACCGAGTCCACCTACCTGATGATGGTGGGGGATGGTGTGATCTTCCTGTGTGGAATCCCGGGAATACATAGGACGGGGACATTTCTCTGGTGGGTTCCCATTACTGGATCCATCTGTAGGAAACACACACACTGACTGAATACATTGTTTCTATGTGTTTATCAGATGATGAGGGATCTAGGTGGAGCCTCCATACTGCTCTCTTCTCTACAATAAAGTCTCCTCTTACCCGGTGATGTGAGGGGCGGCAGATTGTCCATCATCACGACTAGAGATGTGAAGGTCTACATATCCCTAAACAATCAATCCATCTATCTGCATAGTTTCATTTCATCAAATGACATTCAGTACTCACCTGTTCTGAGATCTAAAGAAGGTTCCTCTTGCTTATTGGTCATTGTCATTCCAAATTTTTCTGCAGTTTGTGGGCAACCCATCACAGTCGTCTCCTCTACTTCCTCTTTGACCTCAACTTTCATATACATCTGTTCCTTGAGCTATAGCAACAAAATTATAGAACTAAAAATCTTTAAAATAGAAAATGCTGAGACTACATAGAGTATAATCTCACACAGTTCAGAATCACTTTCGGTTCTACTTATCTACCTGATCATGGTGAGGGATGATGTATTGTTGAGAACACAGAGAATGGGGGCTTTCCTCTAGTGGGTTCCCATTACTGGATCCATCTGTAGGAAACACACACACTGACTGAATACATTGTTTCTATGTGTTTATCAGATGATGGGGGGTCTAGGTGGACCCTCCGTACTGCTCTCTCCTTTACAATAAAGTCTCCTCTTACCTGGTGATGTGAGGGGCGGCTGATTGTCCATCATGACGTCCTTGTAGAGATCCTTGTGTCCTTCTATATACTCCCACTCCTCCATGGAGTAATAGACAGTGACATCCTGACACCTTATAGGAACCTGACACACACAATGATACAGTCACCATCCAGACACATCCCTTGTCTGTTACTGGATAATGTCCCAGGATTCCCGGCACCGCTCACCTCTCCTGTCAGCAGATCAATGATCTTATTGGTGACTTCTAGAATCTTCTTGCTACTGGTTACCTCTGTTGTCCGGCAGTGAGGTGGAGGTACTGTAATGTGTGAAGTTCTGGGAAAAAAGCTGCTAGGTGTTAATGGTCCTGTGACGACAGATGTTAATGGGTGATCAGATATTTTCTTTACAACTTTATCATTCCATGTAATGAGAAAAAGTAACAATTATCACTAGAGACTTATCAGAATCTTCCTCACCTCCCCAGTTAATTCTGTGTTCAGTTACAAAAATTAAAGTTAGGCTGTGTCTGGTCCCTGAATTGTATTATTATAGACACAATAGCCACAAAACATCGCACAGTGGCTGGACAATATGTAAGCAGCCTCATTAAGCCACAATGTAAAAGAGAGAGATGAGAAAGGTTTTATCTTATTTCAGAGACAATAGCCACAAATATTGTACAGTAGGTAGACAGAACGTAAGCAGCTTGGTTAGGCCAAAATGAAAGCGGCCAAGGCAGGTTTTATCTTAAAATAAAGATTATAATTTCAGAGACAATAGCCAGAAATATCCTACAGTTGTTGTGCAACATGTAAGCAGCTTGGTTAGGCCACAAAATAAGAGGGAGAGACAAGGCAACTTAAAAAAAATATTGAGGGTATTGTCTGAGAGACAAAAGTCACAAATATGGTGGACCTCTGAAAGAGGCTGCACTGTAAAAGAGAGAGATGAGGCAGATTTTATCTTATTTCAGAGACAATAGCCACAGATATTATACAGTAGCTAGACAGAATGTGGGCAGCTTGATTAGGCCAAAATGAAAGAGGGCAACCCAAGGCAGGTTTTTTCTTAAAATAAAGATTATAATTTTAGAGACAATAGCCAGAAATATCCTACAGTTGTTTGCAACATGTAAGCAGCTTGGTTAGGCCACAAAATAAGAGGGAGAGACAAGGCAAGCTTGAGATAAATATTAAAGGGTATTGTCTGAGAGACAAAAGTCACAAATATGACGAACCTCTGACAGAGGCTGTGAAATTTGGGGTGTAACTAAATTTGGTACAGCTGCAGGAGCATTATGTGAGTCACATTTAAAACACCGCACCATCAAATTAGTCCACAAATCTTGAGGCGCAGCACATATTGGACATCTGATGTCCAGTGGCATTGCACCTTTACAGTGCACTGTAGAACACTGAAATATGCTGCAATCTGTGAGGTGTACTATAGGAATAGGCCAGAAGAGGTGTTAACAGCTAGTAACAATGACAGGGGCCATTTTTATTTTTGTGTGTCCGGGACTGGGTTATTTTACTGGTCCACACTGCCAGGGGAAATGCGCTTTTTTGACATACAACTGAGGTTCTTTGAAGTGCTGCATTTTGTACTCCCTCTGGGATGGTTGCAGTTGACTGGCTATTTTCCATTTGTAGTACTGGAGATCCATTAGGATGGCCATCCAGTAACGGACCCTCTCATTCATGACCCAAATCATCCTGGGGTTCCTGTTCCATGGCTCTATATTTAGGATGTATCTGGTCTATAAACTAGAGGCTCTGGACGGACAGTTGGATAAATGGCTCTAAATTTAGGATGTATCTAGTCTATAAACCAGAGGCTCTGGATGGACAGTTGGATAAATGGCTCTAAATTTACGATGTATCTGGTCTATAAACCAGAGGCTCTGGATGGACAGTTGGATAAATGGCTCTATATTTAGGATGTATCTGGTCTATAAACCAGAGGCTCTGGATGAACAGTTGGATAAATGGTTCTATATTTAGGATGTATCTGGTCTATAAACCAGAGGCTCTGGATGGACAGTTGGATAAATGGTTCTATATTTAGGATATATCTGGTCTATAAATCAGAGGCTCTGGATGGACAGTTGGATAAATGGCTCTATATTTAGGATGTATCCGGTCTATAAACCAGAGGCTCTGGATGGACAGTTGGATAAATGGCTCTATATTTAGGATGTATCCGGTCTATATACCAGAGGCTCTGGATGGACAGTTGGATAAATGGCTCTATATATAGGATGCATCTGGTCTATAAACCAAAGGCTCTGGATGAAGAGTTGGATAAATGGCTCTATATTTAGGATGTATCTGGTCTATAAACCAGAGGCTCTGGATGGACAGTTGAATAAATGGTTCTATATTTAGGATGTATCCGGTCTATAAACCAGAGGCTCTGGATGGACAGTTGGATAAATGGTTCTATATTTAGGATGTATCCGGTCTATAAACCAGAGGCTCTGGATGAAGAGTTGGATAAATGGCTCTATATTTAGGATGTATCTGGTCTATAAACCAGAGGCTCTGGATGGACAGTTGGATAAATGGTTCTATATTTAGGATGTATCCGGTCTATAAACCAGAGGCTCTGGATGGACAGTTGGATAAATGGATCTATATTTAGGATGTATCCGGTCTACAAACCAGAGGCTCTGGATGGACAGTTGGATAAATGGCTCTATATTTAGGATGTATATATGTAAATATTAAAATACTCATATATATATATATGTATTGGCATCTTATGGATATAAAAGACGTCACAGTGACTATGGAGGAAGAGGACGGACATGACGGGGGGGGGGGGGGGTTACTGGGTGTAATATAAAATAATATTTTATTACCTCCTTTTGCTGCCAGTTCCAGCAATGTCTCCTCTCTACTTCCTCCCAATTCACCTTTCACCCGGAACTTATTTATACGTGACATCACTTCCTGTCTCTGCGTTCCACTGACAATACCCTAGGATGACCACCTGGAGGAGAATACTAAAACCACAGCCTACATTGTTTCTTAGTAGCCTGACTTCTTGGTGCGTTCTTCAGTATCTATTATATTACACCACAGTTAAAAACCAATCAATAAAAAAAAAAGTTTAATAAAAAACAATTGGATTGCGAATTAAAAATTCATAAATATTTCGGACGAAATAATGAAAATATAAATAAAATTCTGAGATATTTTTTTTTTAAAACAATTAAAGTTCATTGTGGTGGAAATGGCCAG
This sequence comes from Rana kukunoris, assembly GCA_029574335.1. Taxonomy (NCBI): domain Eukaryota; kingdom Metazoa; phylum Chordata; class Amphibia; order Anura; family Ranidae; genus Rana; species Rana kukunoris. The sequence continues at coordinate 179,159,303 of CM056056.1, read as the reverse complement.
GTAGAACGTTCATTGTGGCTGGGCAGAAAGTCCATGGCACTTAAAGTGTAGCTAAAGGCAGTTTTTGATAGAGATGAGAGGGATTAGAGCCCCTGTCAGGTTTTCATTACTGTCTGTGCCCCCAGTAGGGAGATTCGCCCTCTTTATCTGTCACGTTTACCATTATCATCAAAAGTGAAAGTAAAAGAAAATCCCAGACACTAGAACAGGAATAGAGGAGAAATCTTCCAATGAGGACATTAGTTCTGGTGACACCCCAAGATTTCCTCTCACTTCCTGTATTGGCTGTGGCACAGAAAGTGAAGGGAAATCTCCCCTATGGGATTCAGATGTGCATTGGTGTCTATAGAAATGTTTGTTTTTAAGCTTCAAAATCTATTTTTGGAAAACCTTTCTACTCTTTGAAACTGTAAGACTGCTTTTGGCCAAGGATTGTCAGTCCCAACTAGGACTCTGATACACTCATATACAGTATGGAGAAGTCTTATCAGAAAGGGTCTAATTAGTTTTCATGCTGTCAACTTTGATGTCGAAGGACACAGCTTAGGTTGTGGCTCAGCAGGAAGAACAAGAGCAAGCACGGCTCTTCAGTAGCGAAGGTGTTCATCCTCATGCTGACCTTCTTCTCTGGGCAATGGACGCATGAGCAGTGTTTATAGGCCCATGTTCTAAGAAGAAACTCAGGTCTCCCCCACCATCCACACTACATAATCCGACATCTCTCCTCCACCATCCACACTACATTCTCCAACAGATCTCCCCCCACCATCCACACTACATTCTCCGACAGCTCTCCTCCACCATCCACACTACATTCTCCGACAGCTCTCCCCCACCAGCCACACTACATTCTCCGACAGATCTCCCCCACCATCCACACTACATTCTCCGACAGATCTCCTCCCACCATTCACACTACATTCTCCGACAGATCTCCTCCCACCATCCACACTACATTCTCCGACAGCTCTCCTCCACCATCCACACTACATTCTCCGACAGCTCTCCTCCACCATCCACACTACATTCTCCGACAGATCTCCTCCCACCATCCACACTACATTCTCCGACAGCTCTCCTCCACCATCCACACTACATTCTCCGACAGCTCTCCTCCACCATCCACACTACATTCTCAGACATCTCTCCTCCACCATCCACACTACATTCTCCGACAGCTCTCCTCCACCATCCACACTACATTCTCCGACAGATCTCCCCCACCTTCCACACTACATTCTCCGACAGTTCTCCCCCACCATCCACACTACATTCTCCGACAAGCTCTCCTCCCACCATCTACACTACATTCTCCGACAGCTCTCCCCCACCATCCACACTACATTCTCCGACAAGCTCTCCCCCACCATCCACACTACATTCTCCGACAGTTCTCCTCCCACCATCCACACTACATTCTCCGACAGCTCTCCTCCACCATCCACACTACATTCTCCGACAGATCTCCTCCCACCATCCACACTACATTCTCCGACAGATCTCCCCCACCTTCCACACTACATTCTCCGACAGTTCTCCCCCACCATCCACACTACATTCTCCGACAAGCTCTCCTCCCACCATCTACACTACATTCTCCGACAGCTCTCCCCCACCATCCACACTACATTCTCCGACAAGCTCTCCCCCACCATCCACACTACATTCTCCGACAGTTCTCCTCCCACCATCCACACTACATTCTCCGACAGCTCTCCTCCACCATCCACACTACATTCTCCGACAGATCTCCTCCACTATCCACACTACATTCTCCGACAAGCTCTCCCCCACCATCCACACTACATTCTCCGACAGTTCTCCTCCTCCATCCACACTACATTCTCCGACAGCTCTCCTCCTCCATCCACACTACATTCTCCGACAGCTCTCCTCCCACCATCCACACTACATTCTCCGACAGCTCTCCTCCCACCATCCACACTGCATTCTCCAACAGCTCTCCTCCCACCATCCACACTACATTCTCCGACAGCTCTCCTCCACTATCCACACTACATTCTCAGACAGCTCTCCTCCACCATCCACACTACATTCTCCGACAGATCTCCTCCCACCATCCACACTACATTCCCCGACAGCTCTCCTCCCACCATCCACACTACATTCTCCGACAGCTCTCCTCCACCATCCACACTACATTCTCCGACAGCTCTCCTCCACCATCCACACTACATTCTCCGACAGCTCTCCTCCCACCATGCACACTACATTCTCCGACAGATCTCCTCCACCCTCCACACTACATTCTCCGACAGCTCCCCTCCACCATCCACACTACATTCTCCGACAGCTCTCCTCCATCATCCACACTACATTCTCCGACAGCTCTCCTCCCACCACCCACACTACATTCTCTGACAGCTCTCCTCCACCCTCCACACTACATTCTCCGACAGCTCTCCTCCCACCATCCACACTACATTCTCCGACACCTCTTCTCCACCATCCACCCTACATTCTCCGACAGCTCTCTCCACCATCCACACTACATTCTCCGACAGCTCTCCTCCACCATCCACACTACATTCTCCGACAGATCTCCTCCCACCATCCACACTACATTCTCCGACAGATCTCCTCCACCATACACATTACATTCTCCGACAGCTCTCTCCACCATCCACACTACATTCTCCGACAGCCCTCCTCCACCATCCACACTACATTCTCCGACAGCTCTCCTCCCACCATGCACACTACATTCTCCGACAGATCTCCTCCACCCTCCACACTACATTCTCCGACAGCTCCCCTCCACCATCCACACTACATTCTCCGACAGCTCTCCTCCATCATCCACACTACATTCTCCGACAGCTCTCCTCCCACCATGCACACTACATTCTCCGACAGATCTCCTCCACCCTCCACACTACATTCTCCGACAGCTCCCCTCCACCATCCACACTACATTCTCCGACAGATCTCCTCCACCATCCACACTACATTCTCCGACAGCTCCCCTCCACCATCCACACTACATTCTCCGACAGCTCTCCTCCATCATCCACACTACATTCTCCGACAGCTCTCCTCCCACCACCCACACTACATTCTCTGACAGCTGGAACACAAAGGGACTCAAAATAATGCAAAGTGCAGAGCTTTCTGGTTTATTTTAGAATAAGTGATTAACACGTTACAACAAAGCGCATAGCTAAATTAAACCTTTTATAAGTGAAGAAAAAAAGGATTAAATGACTTTATAGTTAAAGCAAACCATCATCCCCCAGAGCATGTGAAGCTCCCTACTCAAATGCTACCCTCTAAGTCCTGGCCCACCTGCCGCCATTCTCGTGAAAATGGTGTGCCCCTGCTGACACAGCCTCCTGGTATTTATCATTACATATACCAGGAGGCCGCAGGTGTAGGAATTTACAGCCATCGATCGAAGGGTGGCTGTTTGAACCCAGAAGAGGCAACCGGCTTCTGATGACTAAGGAGGACCAAAATGACAGCACAGGATCGAGGATGCTTCATCTGATCGGGGGGGTGGTCGCAGCAGGACAACTATGGATCCACTAGGCAGGTGAGTATCTGAATACAGAACAATGCTGCATGGCGGGTAAGTGTAGCTAAAAAAATATTAAAAAAATTTAGAGGATCGTCATTTCTATGTCCTCCTCTTTAATGATTACCTGGACCATGTGAGTTCTCATATGCGTACTAAGTGATTTTTTGTAGCTGAAACTTTTCCCGCACTCTGAACATGCAAAAGGGCGATCCCCAGTGTGAATCCTCTGGTGGTCAATAAGGTCCACTTTCTGAATGAAACATTTTCCGCACTCTGAACACGAATAGGGACGGTCACCCGTGTGAACCCTCTGGTGTCTAATAAGTGAATTTTTCTGAATGAAACATTTCCCGCACACCGAGCACGTATGATCCCGCTCACCCGTGTGAATTTTTTGGTGTAGGAGGAGGACATTTTTGTCAGTAAAACATTTCCCGCACTCCGAGCATGAAAAAGGGTGCTCACCAGTGTGACATCTCTGGTGTCTAAAGAGGTCTCTTTTCTGAATGAAACATTTTCCGCACTCTGAGCACGAAAAAGGACGCTCACCTGTGTGAATTCTCTGGTGTCTAAGAAGGTTTCCTTTCTGAGTGAAAGATCTCCCGCACTCTGGACATGAAAAGGAACGCTCGCCCTGGTGATCTTTTTTGTGTGTAAGAAATAATGTTTTGTCAGTGAAGATTTTCCCGCACTCCGAGCACGAATACGGAGGCTCATTCATGTGACTTTTCTGGTGCTTCCGAAACTCACCTTTATGAGCAAAACTTTTCCCACACTCTAAACATGAATAGGAATGCTCACCTGTGTGACTTCTCTGGTGTATAAGAAGTATATTTTTGTCAGTAAAAAATTTCCCACACTCTGAACAGGAAAAGGGACTCTCACCTGTGTGACATCTCTCGTGTTTAAGAAGGTTTGCTTTCTGAATGAAACATTTCCCACACTCTGAACATGAATAAGGACCCTCACCCGTGTGAATCTTGCTGTGTCTATCAAGTGCATTTTTCATAAGGAAACATTTCCCACACACCGAACAGGAATAGGGACGCTCGCCTGTGTGTGTGCTCTGGTGTGTAATAAAAGCGTTTTTTTTGGTGAAACACTTCCCACACTCTTTACATGAAAAGGGACGCTCGCCTGTGTGGCGCTTTTGATGTTTAAGAAGGTTACCTTTCTGAATGAAACATTTCCCGCACTCTGAACACGAATAGGGGCGCTCGCCTGTGTGAATCCTCTGATGTATAAGAAGTGCGTTTTTCTCGATGAAACATTTCCCACAGATTGAACACGAATAGGGACGCTCACCCGTGTGACATCTCTGATGCTTAAGAAGGTTCCCTTTCTGATTAAAACTTTTCCCGCACTCCGAACACGAATAAGGACGCTCCCCCGTGTGACTTCTCTGGTGCAAATGAAGTTTCCCTTTCTCAGAGAAACATTTCCCGCACTCTGAACACGAAAAGGGACGCTCACCTGTGTGGATTCTCTGGTGTATGTGGAGTTTTCCCCTCACAGAAAAACATTTCCCGCACTCGGAACATGCATAGGGGCGCACACCCGTGTGAATTCTCTGGTGCCTAACAAGCTTTCTGTTATGATTGAAAGATTTCCCGCACTGCGCACATGTGAATAAACGCTCCCCTGTGTGAAATCTTTCAGGGGTGAGTGAATTAGATGGATCTGTTGGCTTCTCCGCACCATGAGGTCCTACAAATGGATCTGGAATAACCGTATCTAAAGTAGTAGATGATTCCTCAGGGTTAGAGGAATCCCTGGATCTCTCCAAATGGTCGGGGGATAGAGTTATATTTTGAGTTGTGGGATTCAGTTCTGGAGAAGATTGTGTGGTAACGTTATCTTCTGAATTATTATCTGGAGATAATACAGGACGTCCCTCATTGGAGTTCCCGAAATAGTTTCCATCTGTTGGAAAGCAAGTTGTACATAAAAGTTAGAAGAAAGTTTCATGTTTTGCATAAAGGAGTTAAATAGGTTACTACAACATTCGCGTTTCATAATAGAGAAAGAGGGATGCAACCCCCATAAAAGGATAGAATACACCCACTGGGTGACATTGTGCAACAATGACATGGTTACTGTGAGAATGAAGATGGACCTTCCTCCTCCTCATTTGTTGGGAACATGACATTATATTGAGGAATGGAGATGGACCTTTCATATGATGTACAGTATCTCCTCCTCATTTGTTGGGAACATGACATTATATGGAGGAATGGAGATGGACCTTTCATATGGTGTACAGTATCTCCTCATTTGTTGGGAACATGACGTTATATTGAGGAATAGAGATGGACCTTTCATATGGTGTACAGTATCTCCTCCTCATTTGTTGGGAACATGACGTTATATTGAGGAATGGAGATGGACCTTTCATATGGTGTACAGTGTCTCCTCCTCATTTGTTGGGAACATGATGTTTTATTGAGGGATGGAGATGGACCTTTCATATGGCCTTCTCCATGTCTGTCTGTCCACCTGCAAGGTAATTGATGTGGCCAGTCTCTGGGTGGAGACCAAACCTGATTTAAGCCAGCCAAGCCTGCAATCTCAGTATCTCCTCCTCATTTGTTGGGAACATGACGTTATATTGAGGAATGGAGATGGACCTTTCATATGGTGTACAGTATTTCCTCCTCATTTGTTGGGAACATGACATTATATTGAGGAACGGAGATGGACCTTTCATATGGTGTACAGTATCTTCTCCTCATTTGTTGGGAACATGACATTATATTGAGGAATGGAGATGGACCTTTCATATGGCCTTCTCCATGTCTGTCTGTCCACCTGCAAGGTGATTAATGTGGCCAGTCTCTGGATGGAGACCAAACGTGATTTAAGCCAGCCAAGCCTGCAATCTCAGCATCTCCTTCTCATTTGTTGGGAACATGACATTATATTGAGGAATGGAGATGGACCTTTCATATGATATATAGTATCTCCACCTCATTTGATTTGGAGAGTTATGAGATTGGCTTTTGAGATTTGGAAGAGACCCTTGAAGGAAATTTGACCATAAAGGTCAATACAGGTTTTCTGTCTCTTCTGGACCAACTGCCACTTTGAAAAAAATAAGTTCACAAAAAATTTCAAACAACGTAACAAAATCATAGAAGGAAACTTAAAATGCCAACACTTTCTGCATCGTGTTCATTACTTACATGTGTCAATATAAAGAGAAGGGTCATTCACCACAGACTCCTGAGCTTCATTGCTAATTGTCTCTTCTTCTTCTTCCTCTTTAATTTTAATTTTGATGTCCTTCAGTTCCTCACTCTAAACCCCATGAATGATAAACCATAACAGTTAAATTATAACAGTTGGAAAATAGTAACTTCTGACAATACATGGCAGAATGTCATCTTATAGTTTTGAATACTTTTTGAGCTTCTATTGAGTATTCCCGTCTACCTGATCATACTCTGTATAGTTATCTTCTTGTGTAGAATCCTGGGAAAATGGTGAATCATCCTCCTCCATAGACTTCAGAGCTCCACTCACAAACATCTCTTCTTCTTCCTCTTCATTTTTGATGGCTTTCAGTTCCTCATTCTAAAACCCAAATATAATAACGTTTTGAAAAAATAAAATAAAAATTACATTAGACTAACAGAATTTTTAGGTCTGCATGCTCAGTCCCACCTACCCGCTCGTCTTGAGAAAAGGTGTGATCTTCCCGTTTGGTATCCCGGGAATACAGAGGATCGGGACATCTCTTTGGAGGTTTTCTCTTACTGGGTCCATCTGTAGGAAACACACACACTGACTGAATACATTGTTTCTATGTGTTTATCAGATGATGGGGGATCTAGGTGGATCCTCCGTACTGCTCTCTCATTTACAATAAAGTCTCCTCTTACCCGGTGATGTGAGGGGCGGCTGATTCTCCACCGTGATGTCCTTTTGGAAGTCCTTCTGTCCTTCTGAATACTCTTCCATTGAGAAATAGACAGTGACCTCCTAACACCTTATAGGAACCTGACACACACAATGATACAGTCACCTTCCAGAAACATCCCTTGTCTGTTACTGGATAATGTCCCAGAATTCCCGGCACCGCTCACCTCCACCTGTCAGCAGCCTAGTGATCTCTTTGGTGACTTCTTGAATCTTCTTGGCATTGGTTACCTCTGTTGTCAGGCAGTGAGGTGGAGGCTCTGTGATGGGTGATGTCCTATGAACACGGCTGCTGGGTGTTCATGGATCACCAGATGTTTTCTTCACTACTTTATAATCCTGTGTAAAGAGAGAAAACAACAATCATCACTACAGACTTTGTAGAATCCTCCCAAATTCTCCAGTTAGGCTTGTTTCTTTATTAGAGAGATAATAATGATGTGATGTGACCTCCCCAAAATCCTCCTATCCCCTCAAGATGGTCTCAAGAGTAAGGTCTAATAATGACAAAGTCACAAGCCTCTGGTCTTTGTCTATCCTCATTAAGAAGGTCATGTGATCTATACAGGATGTCCTTCTCTGTAGAGCAGCCTCTCTCAACCTTTTCAACACTTTGGAACCCTTGAAATAGCTTTCTGGTCTCAGGGAACCTCTATTAAAATGACTATATCTACAACTCATGATACATTAGTGTGATGGTAAGTGGGAAGAATGTTCCTCACACTTGGGGTCATTGGGAAGAATTACCTCCTTACAGTTAAAAAGATCATTGGTATAAGTGGGAACTTATATGAGAGGCAGAAATTGCTCCTTGCTCAAGGAAACCCTAGCAACCTCTGGAGGAACCCTGGTTGAGAAACTCTGTTGTAGAGTAATGAGAATGATCTGGATTGTACTGGAATTAATAATTTCTACACAGAGCTACTCCAGAGCTCTGACACCTCAAAATGCTTCTTCTATCGTCTAATGCCGCGTACACACGATCGGAAATTCCGACAACAAACGTCTGATGTGAGCTTTTGGTCAGAAATTACGACAGTGTGTAGGCTCCATTGGACATTTGCTGTCGGGATTTCTGACAACAAAAATTCGAGAGCTGGTTCTCAAATTTTCCGACAAGAAAAGTTTTGAACTATTGAACTGCATTGATCTTGGCTCGTCGTACATCTTGTATGTCACGTTCTTGACAATCAGAATTCCCAACAAGATTTGTGTGACCGTGTGTATGAAAAAAATCCACGGTTTTGTTGTCGGAATTTTCGATCGGGTGTATGCGGCATTACAGGCCTTGCTTATGAATCTCACTGAAAGTAAACCAGAGATTCCTGTTTTTGTGCCTCGTTCATGCTGGGAATACTAAATTGTACGCCAGTGGAGGGCCATGTTTACTTACACAGGGATGCACCGGTGTTCCATACATCCCTATTCAGGCAGTCACAATATTGTTAACTGGGATGCAGTGACCTGCATAGAGACAGACGCAGCTCCTAAACTGACATCCATGTGAGTGCATGGCCCTGAATGCACAAAGTTGTAGAAAGAAACGCCATACGAGTGCTTATGCATGGACCGGGTATGCCTGAGTGCAGCCATTCATGTCTACGCGTTTGCGATGCTATTATTTCTTAAAAGGTACCCCAAACGCAGTGGAATTTTGCAGCGATTGTCGAGTGACAAAACACACACTAAAATTCACCAAACGCTCCTGACTCCTTGTCAAAATTTGGTACATGGCCTTCTCTTGAGCATTTTTTTGGAGCGGAGGTAAGGCCCATGAAAATGAATGGTGCTGCTCCAAAAATAAGCCATAAAAATAAGCTAAAAACAACTGCGGTGCTGCACTACGTGAAGGTGTGAATTGCAGCCTTACGTGGACAATACTGGATAAGTATAAATACTTGTTTCAAAGCATGAACAGTTTTGGGTTATCACCAGGCCAATAAATATCTGGTTATGAAGATAAAACAATATATACGAGGAGACTGGAAATGACGGATGTCTCCAGAATGACGACCTGCACTACTGAAAGCAAAAATCCACCTACTTGAACAGTGAGAAAGTAGAAAAAACTACTCTAATATCACAACAAAAGAAAAATGTTGCTGTAACAATGTGATCGTTATCATCCATCGTTCTCCGACTTACCTTGCGTCTTTCTACCTATAGATGTTGTCCTTGATTTCTCCAAACTCGTTACCTTGGATGTAAATTGTTCTAGAAAGTACGACTTCTCCAACCTCCCGATCCTTTCTCCTAGATTCACCTCCTCAGCTGCCAGTTCCAACAATGTCTCTCCCTCCTCATCCTCCCAACTTCACCTCTCACCCAGAACTTCCTGTCTGTGACTGACATCACTTCCTGTCCTTATGATGACTTCCTGTCAGTACCTCAGATCACCGATTGTTGTGTGTTTCACTTACTAGTAATGATGGCAATCAGCGACTCTCTGCTTGTCGCCCCCCACCTCACAGCCTCTCAAGTCTTACTCTTCGGTCCCCGGCTACTACTAGATCGGGAGCGGAGGAAGATCACTCCGCCAGGGAAGGCAAGGAGATCGGCAGGTGGCTGGCCAGGATTTGAGCCAAGGCAGAAGAACATGCAAGCGAAGCTAAATGGGCATGCACCCGAAACTGAAAAAAATATTCCCTCTGCTCCGACCAGCACATGATCATCAGAAAGGGGCACAGATAATGTGAAAAATACAACCCCCCTATGCTAGTAGGCACGGCGGAGGGGGTGTAATTAAATGTTTTTTATTTTAATTCTGCACTGACTGTCTTTGAAATTGCTCCTCCCCCCTATTAAATGCAATCTGGGGACAAAACCAGGGACAGACTTGGTCCGGGGACAGTGTCCTCAATCAGGGGACTGTCCCCTGAAACTGGGGATGTCTGGTCACCCTAGATTACAACCTTCTGGAGATTATATCTAGACTGCAGCCAACGTTTTTCAATACCTTTAGTTGCATATATTAAACCCAAACAGCACACTGGCGAGGTGGTTGACACTTTTGCCTAGTAGCTCTGGGGTCAAAGGTTTGTATTCCGACCATGACACTAGCTGCATAGATTTTGCCTGTTTTCCTCATACCTGCATGGGTTTCCTCCCGCACTCCACAGACATGCTGGTAAATTAACTGCCTCCTGTCTAAATTGTCCCTAGTATGTGTGTTATAGACCTTAGATTGTAAGCTCCTTGAGGGCAGAGACTCATTTGAACGTACAATATATGTGTAGAGTAAGGTGACCAGATTTTTAAAATGAAATCCGGGGACATATTTTTTCTTTACTAGTAATGGCAACAATCAGCGACTCTCTGCCCGTCACCACCGCCGCCCGCCTCACAGCCTCTCAAGTCTTACTCTTTGGGCCCTGGCTACTACTGGATGGGAAGTGGAGGAAGATCACTCCGCCAGGAAAGGCAAGGAGATAGGCAGTTGCCTGGCCAGGATTTGAGCCAAGGCAGAAGAACATGCAAGCGAAGCTCAATGGGCATGCGCCCGAAACTGAAGAAATATTCCCTCTGCTCCGACCAGCACATGATCATCATAAAGAGGCACAGATAATGGGAAAAATACAACCCCCCTATGCTAGTAGGCACTGACTGTCTTTGAAATTGCCCCTGAACCCTTATTAAATCCAATCCGGGGACAAAACCAGGGACAGACTTGGTCCGGGGACAGTGTCCTCAATCAGGGGACTGTCCCCTGAAACCGGGGATGTCTGGTCACCCTAATGTAGAGTGCTATATAAATTGCTATAATAAGAACTGTACTTCCAGAGCCTCCGGTGTATAGACCTGATACATCCTAAATATAGAGCCATTTATCCAACTGTCCATCCAGAGTCTCTGGATTATAGACCGGATGCATCCTATATATAGAGCCATTTATCCAACTGTCCATCCAGAGCCTCTGGTTTATAGACCGGATACATCCTAAATATAGAGCCATTTATCCAACTGTCCATCCAGAGCCTCTGGTTTATAGACCAGATACATCCTAAATATAGAGCCATTTATCCAACTGTCCATCCAGAGTCTCTGGATTATAGACCGGATGCATCCTATATATAGAGCCATTTATCCAACTGTCTTTCCAGAGCCTCTGGTTTATAGACCGGATACATCCTAAATATAGAACCATTTATCCAACTGTCCATCCAGAGCTTCTGGTTTATAGACCAGATACATCCTAAATATAGAACCATTTATTCAACTGTCCATCCAGAGCCTCTGGTTTATAGACAAGATACATTCTAAATATAGAACCATTTATCCTACTGTACCCAGCAGCAGTAGGGTCATCGGTTTCAATCCCAACCATGACACTACCTGCCTGCAGTTTGGATGTTCTCCCTATGCGGGTTTCCTAAGGGTACTCCAGTTTCCTTCCACACTCCAAAGACATAATGGTAGGATAATTGGCTCCTGTCTAAATAATTGGCCCTAGTATGTGTTTGTATGAATGTGAGTTAGTGGACCTATGATTGTAAGCTCCTTGAGGGTAGGGACTGATGTGAATGTACAAGACTCATTTTTTATTTTTTTGTTGAAAAGCCTATGGCAGTGTTTTTCAACTCCAGTCCTCAAGGCACACCAACAGGTCATGTTTTCAGGCTTTCCATTATTTTGCACAGGTGATTTGATCAGTTTCACTGCCTTAGTAATCACCACAGCCATTTCATCTGAGGGAAATCCTGAAAACTTGACCTGTTGGTGTGCATTGATGACTGGAGTTGAAAAACACTGGCCTATGTCCTATGAACACACCCAAAAAACTCCACCCGGTGCAGAAAAAATGTGCACACACATAAAGAATGTTCACAAAAACGTGCAGATGGGTGCAACGTCAAGTGGTCCTCTTGTGAAAAAGGACCCAAACCCTGATCCCCGGGGCGTTAGGCTCCAGACAGGGACTGAGGTACTGTGGTCCGAGCAACCGAAGCCGACACGGACCCAACTTCCTTGGAGGGACTGCCGAAACAGAACCCTTCCAGTACTAGGTGGGGCTCCCCATGAGAGCAGGCGAACTAAGCCAGAAGGCCATGTCAACCCACTCCCAAGATGTTCAGGGCTGGCCCAAGGACCGGCACCCTACTAATCACACAGTGAAAAAATAACGTGCACAAACAAAAAAAGACAAAATAACAGGCCCTCCGGCCAGGAATAAAAAATTCCTCCGGTCCAAAAGGCCCGGTCAGGGAGGCAGGTGCTAAAAAAAGCGCGTTGCTGGTGCAGTGACCATGGTATCTTTAAATCAAAGTGACCCTCACTCACAGTGATTATCAGATACCCCTGGACTGCCACTCCAGGGGAACATGCACCATAGGCTTTTTGTTCCAAATCCAACCCCCGACCGGCCAGTGCAGTTCTCCACCCCTGCCAGCTAGAGAGCCCTTCAAGGTTTTCTTAGGCCCTGTACACACGTTCAGATAGTAGAAAGAAATGTTTGCACAGCCGCACTCTGGAAAAACCTTCTCGGTTGCCTTTTATTGATAAAAGTTTTCAAACACCATACATCACAGCAAAGACAGGGGCATACAGCTGACGTTTCGCACTACAATCAGTGCTTACTCATAGCTCTGATGAGACTTGTCCGACAGACCGTTTTCATCAAACAACTCTGAACTTGTCTGATGGACTGATGTGCGTACACACCATCGGACCAAAATCAGATCAGACCAGAACGCGGTGACGTAGAACACAACTACGTGATGAAAAAACGAAGTTCAATGCTTCCAAGCATGCGTCAACTTGATTCTGAGCATGCGCAGGTTTTTGGTCCGATGCTTTTGTGTACTAACCATCAAACCTGTCCGACGGACATGTTCCATCAGACAGGTTTTAAAGCATGTTTTAAAACTTTGGTCTGACGGACAACGGTCTGATGGGCCATACACACCATCGAACTCGTCTGATGAAACTGGTCTGCAGACCAGTTTCATCAGACATGTCTGATAGTGTGTACAGGGCCTAAGGGAGAACTGCTGCTCCAGTTAGAATCCTCCGCCAATAGTAGCCCTTCCAGACCCCCCATCAACCCAGCGGATTTGCATGGTCCTACCCCGACCCATCAAAGGGCAGTACCAGCTCCTCCTACCGGATCGCCGACAGGGATAGCACTTAGCACCAGAAGGCCGGACTACAACTCCGCAAAAAGACCAGACCAAGTGCAGCCACCCATCCTCACCAGAAGCATCCTTCCAGATGGCTCAGATGCAACCATAGGCCAGCCCCCAGTATCTGTCGGGCAGCACAGCGTAGTCCCTGCTGAAACCATCTTTCCAGGTGCAATGACGTCATTGGATTGCATCCACCCTCCCATGTAGGAGGTGCTTCAGCGCTCCTCTGACAACTGATAAGAACAGATACTACACTTGATCTTAGCCAAAAGGCAGAGAATGTACAAGACTAATATTACAAAGTATTGTTTTACTGAAGAAGTAGTTGATGCGTGGGATAGACTTCCAACAGAGGTAGTAAATCAGTCAATAGTATGGCTCATGGTCGTACAGTGTGCAGAGCCTGTGTACTGACATTCCCTGGACCTGCTACCCTCACATTCAGTGGCCTATTGAGCTGAATTACAAAAGGAGATCATGCGCTGGCAAAGGCGTATGTAGGGAAAAAGGCGCCTATGGCAAGTACTGAAACTACGCCCCTGTCAAAACATTTGAAACCTTTCAGATAACCAGGGACAGAGAGGGACACAGTGCGACGAGGACAGAGAGGCACACTGGGGACCACTGGCGGCTGGTGCTGAAAATCTGGGGGGCGCAAGCAAACTGAAAAAAAAAATCAATTGCAGCCACTGTGCCAATATTAATGGCCAGTCATCAGCCATCATGGGGGCACCTGTCACTCCCCTTCCCAGGCCAAGTAGCAATATTAGCAACTGCTGTGCCGTCACCGCGCTTCAGCAGGCCGGCCTCGATGCCAGGAGCTACATTAGTGCGGGAGGCGGCCACAGGAGGACGGGTGGGGTTTTTTTTGTACGGGGGGTAGCTTTTTGACGCCCACCTCCCTATGGCGCCCATGGCACTTGCCATGGCTGCCATACCCTAGATATGCCACTGTGCGCTGGGGTTTCATGAAGTACCAACATGGATACTGATGCATGCTCTGAATGCGCAATATCTGTGCTCAGAACATACGTCAGTGGCATTGTGGGTACTTTTTATATAACCCCTAAAGAATGACCTCGTACAGCCGCCTATACTAATGCATCTCAATGGGTGACTTTATGCAGTATTAGCAGGTCCTAGGCTGTGCATGCACATTGTTTGACCCTGTGCATGAGGCCTTGGTGAATTTAATTGGGACATACAGTAAATCTATATTCAGACCCTGTCGCAAGTAGCGCATCTGTACGATGTAGACAACCTAATATAGCAACACTGACATTCAAGCCGGTCATGGATCGAAATTTGGCCGGTTCAGAACCGGATGAATTTTGATTCTTCTATGGACAGGCTAGTTGTGCTGAAGTCGATCAATTGATTTTTTAATGCTATAGCTGGTAGCAGTAATCAATGTATTTTGAAGGTGGGGGAACCTCCCTCTGCCAATAAAATAGCACAGCGGAAGATATTTCTCCATCCACTGAATGTGTTGATGAGGGAATCAAGCGATTTTTAACCTATGGTTGATGGAAAGAAAATTGGTTAATGTAATGTGGGTCGCCTATAGATGTTAATGAAGCAACCCCACCAAAAAAAAAAATTCTATAGCAGACCCTTCAAGTCTGGAAAAAACTTTAACGAGGACCCCATGTAAAGAAGAAAAAAAAATCCTCCCAAAATCCATGCCAGACCTTCAAGCATGAAGCCTGGCAGAACAAGAAAGGGGGTTGTGAGCATTTGCCCCCTTCTTGAAACCACACAAGGCCACATGTGCTCAACACTGGGAAGGTATCTTGCCGGGGGGAACCCCTCTGGCAAAGGAGCTTGTTCCCATGTTGATGTAGACATGGGCCTCTTCCCCACAACCCAGGCCCGGTGGTTGTGGGGGTCTGCAGGCAGGGGGACATTATCGGAATCTGAAAGCCTTCTTTAAAAATGAGGGGGCCCTCCAGATCCCACCCCACACACAGAAGGATGAGTAAGGAGTACACCGTACCTCTACTCATTGACAAAAAAATAAATAAATTAAGATATCACATTTTTTGCAAGTCCTTTAATTAAAAAAAAAAAAAAGTCTCACAATGTACACCCAATGTCGAAAAAACTTCAATAAATGTTTGCAATGCTCTCAATATGCCAAACTTATTAGCCTGTGTGAATTCTCTGGTGTCTACTAAGCGCTTTTCTATAGCCGAAACATTTCCCACACTCGAAACATAAAAAAGGACGCTCCCCCGTGTGAATTCTTTGGTGTATAATAAGTTCTCCCTTCTGAATGAAACATTTCCCGCACTCTGAACAGGAATAAGGATGCTCGCCGGTGTGAATCTTCTGGTGTCTAACAAGCGAAGTGTTCCGAATGAAACATTTCCCACACACTGAACACGAAAAGGGGCGTTCGCCGTTGTGAATTTTCTGGTGTTTGCGAAGGTTTCCTTTCAGGTTGAAGCACTTTCCGCACTCCGAACACGAATAAGGGCGCTCACCTGTGTGAATCCTCTGGTGTTTTAGAAGGTCTTCTTTCTGAATGAAACATTTCTTGCACTCTGTACAGGGATAGGGCCGCTCACCCGTGTGACTTCGCTGGTGCTTATGGAGGTCTCCTCTCTGAATGAAACTTTTCCCGCATTCGGAACATGAATAGCGACGCTCGCCTGTGTGAATCCTCTGGTGTATAAGGAGGTGTCCTTTCTCAATAAAACACTTTCCGCACTCTGAACATAAGAAAGGACGCTCAGATCTGTGCGTTTTCTGGTGTCTAAAAAGTGCTCTGTTTTCACTGAAAGATTTCCGGCACACTGTACATGATAATGAACTCACTACTGTGTCAGGGCCTTCTTGGCTTAAAGACATTTTTTTGGGATTAGATGGACATGTTGGTTTGTCCACAATGTGAGCTCTCAGGAGGACGTCTGGATTACCAGCATGGGATTGAATAGCAGATTCAGGTGTGCTTTGGGTAACGGGATTTCCTCCTGGAGAATATTGTGCAATACCGTTATCTTCTGCTTTATAATCTGGAGATAACATCATATGTCCTTCTGAGGTATTCCAGACGTAGTGTCCACCTGTTGGAAATACATTTTTTAATAAACGTGCCTTACTTTGATGAGCCATATATGTTGGCCTACAACCCAACCGTTTTAATGAAACTTGGTATATTATTTGGTGTTCAGTGTTTGCATAGTGTGAGAATACAGATGGATCTTCCCTCACCTCAATTCTTTAAAAAAAACATGACAATATACCAAAGAACATGGGACATAGGAACATGATGTTATACAGTGGAACCTCGGATTACGAGCATAATCCGTTCCAGGAGAATGCTCGCAATCCAAAGTACTGGCCACATTAATCACCTTGCAGGTGGACAGACAGACATGGAGAAGGCCATATAAAAGTTCCATCTCCATTCCTCAATAGAACGTCATGTTCCCAACAAATGAGGAGGAGATACTGTACACCAGGGCTCAAAATTTCACGTCCTGAGCTACTAGCCAGGCCTCAAGAGTTACTCGCCACCAGTTGCTCCATCTAATTCATACACTGTCCTGCGCCCATCTGCACCCGTAAACACGCCCTCGTAGATTATCTCATGGAATGACACTGTTAAATGATTTATGCAGAATCAAGTTACAAAATTAAACATTACCAACAACAACTTTAACAAAATAGGACAGGGCACTGGGGGCAGACCAGAGGGACAGGGCACTGGGGGCAGACCAGAGGGACAGGGCACTAGAACTGGGTCTCTTCCCCATTCTCTTGCTGTCTCCTCTAAAACTCCCATCCATCCTCTCTCTCTCTCCCTCTCCTATTCATCTCATCATCAGGAGCCTGTGTGTGCGGCTCCACGCTTGCATGTCCCCGCTTCCCCTTTTATTCAGGCTGGCAGTGAGGAGAGGAGGTCCTATGGCTTAATGAGAATTGTAAGGAGAGCTCCTGTGTACTGCTCTGCCTGTGCAGAGATTGGTCATGCATCCCTGTCATCACTCGCCCCCAGCTCAAATCCACTCGCCAAATGCTAGTAGGCGAGTGGAAATTTTGAGGGCTGCTGTACACCATATGAAAGGTCCATCTCCATTCCCCAATGTAACGTCATGTTCCCAACAAATTTAGGAGGAGATACTGTACACCATTTTTTTTAAAATACAGTGCTCGTGTTGCGAAACGCTCGTTACTCTCAGTCCAAGGTTCCACTGTATATTGAGGAATGGAGATGGGCTTTTCATATGGTGTACAGTATCTCCTCCTCATTTGTTGGGAACATGACGTTATATTGAGGAATGGAGATGGACCTTTCATATGGTGTACAGTATCTCCTCCTCATTTGTTGGAAACATGACATTATATTGAGGAATGGAGATGGACCTTTCATATGGTGTACAGTATCTCCTCCTCATTTGTTGGAAACATGACATTATATTGAGGAATGGAGATGGACCTTTCATATGGTGTACAGTATCTCCTCCTCATTTGTTGGGAACATGACGTTATATTGAGGAATGGAGATAGACCTTTCATATGGCCTTCTCCATGTCTGTCTGTCCACCTGCAAGGTTATTGATGTGGCCAGTTTCTGGGTGGAAACCAAACCTGATCTAAGCCAGCCAAGCCTGCAATCTCAGTATCTCCACCTCATTTGTTGGGAACATGACATTATATTGAGGAATGGAGATGGACCTTTCATATGGTGTACAGTATCCCCTCCTCATTTGTTGGGAACATGATGTTATATTGAAGAATGGAGATGGACCTCTCCATGTCTGTCTGTCCATCTGCAAGTTGATTAATGTGGCCAGTCTCTGGGTGGAGACCAAACTTGATTTAAGCTAGCCAAGCCTACAATCTCAGTATCCCCTCCCCATTTGTTTGGAACATGATGTTATATTGAGGAATGGAGATGGACCGTTCATATGGTGTACAGTATCTCGGAAAAAAAGACGGTGCTCAGAGAGTCACCAAAAGGTCGGACTTTTGAGGCATTGACAACATATTATACAATTTATTAGAAAAAGTTCAAGTTCAAAAATGATTAAAAATCATGTGGAATGATACAGTATATACAGCGAGCCTTTGCGTATCATTCCACATTATTTTTAATATTTTTTTAACATTTATCTAATTATACCATGTACTTTTTCTAACAAATTGTATAATATTTTTTTTCTAAACTTCCACATTGTTGTCAATGCCTCTAAAGTCCGACCTTTTGGTGACTCTCTGAGCACCGTCTTTTTGTTCCCTTTACATATACGGATGTGGCAATGTGAGTGCTTTCCTTCTACAGTGTACAGTATCAACAAGATGGGAACAAGACATTATATTGAGCAATGGAGATGGACCTTTCATATGGCCTTCTCCATGTCTGTCTGTCCACCTGCAAGGTAATTAATGTGGCCAGTCTCTGGGTGGAGACCAAACCTGATTTAAGCCAGCCAAGCCTGCAATCTCAATATCTCCTCCTCATTTGTTGGGAACATGACGTTACATTGGGGAATTGGGATGGACCTTTCATGTGGTGTACAGCAGCCCTCAAAATTTCCACTCGCCTACTAGCATTTGGCAAGTGGATTTAAGCTGGGGGCGAGTGATGACAGGGCTGCATGACCAATCTCCCTCCAATCTGTGCCTAAACTTAGAGTCCCGATGAGATTGGCGGCTGGAGAGGAAAGGTGCATGCTCGGGAAAAGTAGTCTGGTGAGCCGCGCACAGGCAGAGCAGTACACAGGTGCTCTCCTTACAATTCTCATTAAGCCATGGGACCTCCTCTCCTCACTGCCAGCCTGAATAAAAGGGGGAAGTGGGAACATGCAAGCGTGGAGCCGCACACACAGGCTCCTGATGATGACATGAATAGGAGAGGGAGAGAGAGAGAGAGAGAGTTGCAGAGGAGACAGCAAGAGAATGGGGAAGAGACCCAGTTCTAGTGCCCTGTCTCTCTGATCTGCCCCCAGTGCCCTGTCCTATTTTGTTAAAGTTGTTGTTGGTAATGTTTAATTTCGTAACTTGATTCTGCATAAAACTTTTAACAGTGTCATTACATGAGATAATCTACGAGGATGTGTTTACGGGTCAATTAGGCACAGGGCTGTGTATGAATTAGGTGGGGCAACTGGTGGCGAGTAACTCTTGAGGCCTGGCTAGTAGCTCAGGACTTGAAATTTTGAGCCCTGGTGTACAGTATCTCCTTCTCATTTGTTGGGAACATGACATTATATTGAGGAATGGAGATGGACCTTTCATATGATGTACAGTATCTCCTCCTCATTTGTTGGGAACATGACGTTATATTGAGGAATGGAGATGGACCTTTCATATGGTGTACAGTATCTCCTCCTCATTTGTTGGGAACATGACGTTATATTGAGGAATGGAGATGGACCTTTCATATGGTGTACAGTATCTCCTCCTCATTTGTTGGGAACATGACATTATATTGAGGAATGGAGATGGACCTTTCATATGGTGTACAGTATCTCCTCCTCATTTGTTGGGAACATGACGTTATATTGAGGAATGGAGATGGACCTTTCATATGGTGTACAGTATCTCCTCCTCATGTGTTGGGAACATGACATTATATTGAGGAATGGAGATGGACCTTTCATATGGTGTACAGTATCTCCTCCTCATTTGTTGGGAACATGACGTTATATTGAGGAATGGAGATGGACCTTTCATATGGTGTACAGTATCTCCTCCTCATTTGTTGGGAACATGACGTTATATTGAGGAATGAAGATGGACCTTTCATATGGTGTACAGTATCTCCTCCTCATTTGTTGGGAACATGACGTTATATTGAGGAATGGAGATGGACCTTTCATATGGTGTACAGTATCTCCTCCTCATTTGTTGGGAACATGACATTATATTGAGGAATGGAGATGGACCTTTCATATGGTGTACAGTATCTCCTCCTCATTTGTTGGGAACATGACGTTATATTGAGGAATGGAGATGGACCTTTCATATGGTGTACAGTATCTCCTCCTCATTTGTTGGGAACATGACATTATATTGAGGAATGGAGATGGACCTTTCATATGGTGTACAGTATCTCCTCCTCATTTGTTGGGAACATGACGTTATATTGAGGAATGGAGATGGACCTTTCATATGGTGTACAGTATCTCCTCCTCATTTGTTGGGAACATGACGTTATATTGAGGAATGGAGATGGACCTTTCATATGGTGTACAGTATCTCCTCCTCATTTGTTGGGAACATGACATTATATTGAGGAATGGAGATGGACCTTTCATATGGTGTACAGTATCTCCTCCTCATTTGTTGGGAACATGACGTTATATTGAGGAATGGAGATGGACCTTTCATATGGTGTACAGTATCTCCTCCTCATTTGTTGGGAACATGACGTTATATTGAGGAATGGAGATGGACCTTTCATATGGTGTACAGTATCAGTGTTTCTAAATACAATATTTAGAAATGGCTAATAATATTTGTAGGAAAGATTATTGTAGACGGTTAACCCGGGGAGATCTCCGATAACGTTTTAGGATCCCTTCCTATGGATCAAATGCCAATTTTTTGGGTGGTTGAATTTGATGGACATATGATTTTTTTAAACTAATTTAACAGTGTTTGAGTTGCTTGGTTGATTAGTGGAAATCTCCTAAATTATAGATTCTTACTTATTCCATAAATATAATACTGTTTAATATTTTGGTTTAATTACCCTGACAACAGTTTAACATATTTTATACTTAATGTTAACTATTAATGCGTTTAGTGTTTATTACTTACGTGTGTTGATATAAAGAGAAGATTCCTCCTGTTTACTTTTCTTAATCATCTCCCCCTCCTCCATAGACTGCTGATCTCCACTCACCAACCTCTCTTCTTCTTCCTCTTTAATCTCAACTTTGATGTCTTTTAGTTCTTCACCCTAAACCCCAAAGATGATAGTACAGATTTGAAGTAAGAAAAAAAGATTACATGGAAAACTGTTGTCTTAAAGTTTAAAATAAGTTATTAGGCCTACATGGTCACTCCCACCTACCTGATAATGGTGAGGGATGATGTGACCTTCCTGTGTGGAATCCTGGGAATACAGAGGACGGGGACATTTCTCTGGTCGGTTCCCATTACTGGATCCATCTGTAGGAAACACACACACTGACTGAATACATTGTTTCTATGTGTTTATCAGATGATGGGGGATCTAGGTGGACCCTCCGTACTGCTCTCTCCTTTACAATAGTTTCCTCTTACCCGGTGATGTGAGGGGCGGCTGATTCTCCATCATGACGTCCTTGTAGAGATCCTTGTGTCCTTCTAAATACTCCCACTCCTCCATGGAGAAATAGACAGTGACATCCTGACACCTTATAGGAACCTGACACACACAATGATACAGTCACCATCCAGACACATCCCTTGTCTGTTACTGGATAATGTCCCAGAATTCCCAGCACCGCTCACCTCTCCTGTCAGCAGATCAATGATCTTCTCGGTGACTTCTAGAATCTTCTTGGCACTGGTTACCTCTGTTGTCAGGCAGTGAGGTGGAGGTACTGTGATGGGTGATGCCCTGTGAAGATGGCTGATGGGTGTTAATGGATCACCAGATGTTTTCTTCACTATTTTATAATCCTGTGTAAAGAGAAAAAGTAACAACAATTATTACAGATTCCCAGAATCCTCCTCACCTCTCCGGTCAGGTTTGTGTTTTATTACTAAAGATAAAAGTGATGTCATGTGACCTCCCAGAATCCTCCTCACCTCTTTGGTCAGGTCTGTGTTTTATTACTAGAGATAAGAGTGATGTCATGTGACCTCCCAGAATCCTCCTCACCTCTCTGGTCAGCAGGTAGATGATCTCCAGGGTGAGGTCCAATATCCTCTCAGTCATGTGACTTTGATCTTTGTCCATTCCTCTTCATGAGCTCATGTGATCTATACAGGACTCTCCTCTCTGTAGACGGATAATAAACTGAGAATTATATGGACTGTACTGGGATGAATAACGTCTGCTCAGAGTTCTGTCTCCAACACTGTATTCTATATTACAGGCCTCATTTAGGAATTTGACTGAAAGCCAAACACTTCCTTTAAAGCACAACTCTAACCAAAGTCTTTTATTTTAGGGTTAGATCCACTGGAGAAGCATTATGCCGCGTACACACGATCACTTTTTGTGATGAAAAAAAACGACGTTTTCAAAAACGTCATTTAAAATCACTGTGTGTGGGCAAAATGTAGTTTTATGTCTTCAAAAAAACGACCAATTTTTTTTTCGAACATGCTTGAATTTTTGGTGTCGTTTTTCAAAACGTCGTTTTTTGTGTCATAAAAAGTGATGGTGTGTGGGCAAAACGATATTGAAAACGACGTTTTTAAAGCCGCGCATGCTCAGAGGCAAGTTATGAGACGGAGCTTCAATTAAACAGAGTGCCGTCGAACGTGGTGTACGTCACCGCGCTTTGCTAGAGCATTTTGGAAAAACGATGGTGTGTATGCAACGTCGTTTTGGAAAATTAAGTTTTAAAAATTTTGTTTTGTTTCATCACTTGAAACGTCGTTTTTTTTCATCACAAAAAGTGATCGTGTACACGCGGCATTAGATCCTTTATTAAGGTTTTCTTCTGTCTGGTTGGAGAGAATTCCCTTTGATTAGCTTAAACCTCAAACTGAATAGGGTGTGAATCCTCTTTGGTGTATAGACATCCGACAGGGATTTTAAACATTTCCATCTCCATTGGAAACCTAACAAACCTTTAGCTGGAGGTCTCTGGGGTTAGATCTCTCCTCTGCCCACTAAAGCATCCGATTAAATCAAGATCAGTTTGACCAAATGCTTTACAAATTGATAACCGCTTGTAAACATGAAACCAAAACCAGAAGTGACTACATCCTCGTTGCTTGCGGTTTCTTACATCACAGAGTGGAGGTGGGTAAAGTTGTACCTTTTTCCCCTTCGAGTGCACCGGGGATCCAATCGGTGGCGGTAGAGGGTTCCCCAATTGTTCCGGTAGAGCCTGGTAAAGGCGGCCCATGGAAGTATACGTTACTACTTTGACGTTAATACCGTTTATAACGGGAGGGCTGTGGGACCCAGAAGCTCTTACAAAGATTGAGCCAGGAAATAAGGGACATATGTTTGATTGTTTTAACATGGGTCAGTAATTCACAATATATTCAAGAATGTCTGCAAGAACTATTTACAGGTTGTTGATTCTGAACCTAACTGATCAATAGGAAGAGTGACTCATTCAATGTGGGAACACAGACTGTTAAGGTGGTAATTAAGTCTTCTACTGTGATGTAAATGAAGCTTGGATGGCTTCTGAAAGACCTTTCATTGTATTATGCTAATTGACACTGTATTGTGTGAATTTCTA
This sequence comes from Rana kukunoris, assembly GCA_029574335.1. Classification (NCBI taxonomy): domain Eukaryota; kingdom Metazoa; phylum Chordata; class Amphibia; order Anura; family Ranidae; genus Rana; species Rana kukunoris. The sequence goes on along the minus strand of CM056056.1, from coordinate 179,135,355 downwards.
TTGGTGATAAATTTGTGTTGTGAGTTAGTACAGTCTAAGGGCCAGATTCTCATCGGCGTTACGACGGAGTATCTCAGATACCCCATCGTATCGCCTTTTTTTTTGTCTCGTATCTATGCGCGTGATGCTTAGCATCACTTTTGCATAGATACGCTTCTACATCCGACAAGTGTAAAACCATTACACTTGCGGATCGTAGATGTAATGACAACTCCGGCCACTAGGTGGCCTTTACGTTGTTTTCGCATTTGCATATGGTTATGGTTGTTCGCGTAAGGTTACCCCAGCTTCTATGTGGAGTAACCTTACGAAGTACCGTCGGATGCCATGTTAAGTATGGCGTCGGGTCAGCGTCAGCTTTTTCCGTCGCTTACGTCGTTTTACTAACTCGTTCGCGAATAGGGAGTTGCGTAAATGACGCTCACGTTTTGACGTGAGCTGGAGCATGCGCACTGGGCTTTTTCCCCGGCCGGCGCATGCGCAGTTCGTTTGACGCGGGGGCGCGCTTCATTTAAATACAAGCCGCCTCATTTGAATTACGCGGGCTTACGCTGGCCCATTTTCGCTACGCCAACGCAAACGATGGAGCAAATGCTTAGGGAATACGGCACTTGCTCTAGTACGATGCAGCGGCGTAGTGTAAATGGCTTACGCTACGCAGGTGAATTTCTTAGAGAATCTGGCCCTAAAGGTCAGATGTCTGACTTATGTCTACTAAAGGAATGTGTATTGTATAGCAGGTGAGAGAAGCCAGAGTCATGATGTTTGACTTGTCAGCTGTAGCTAATTAGCTCATGTTAATTATGTCAGACCTGGTGCCAGAAAGTCTACCCAAAAGATGTGTATTGGAGGCTCGTTAGGAAGCATTGTATAATTTTGTGGGTGGAGTTAAGTCATTGTTCATATTTGGTTGCTGACTGTATATAAAGAGCCTGAGTTTCTCATTTAAGTGTCTATTCGTTTAAACCTCAAACAGAGCTGTGTCTCATTATTGGGGTTCGTCTGCCGGATTGTGGAGTGTTGATAAGCTGTCTTGGGTTCGGAATGGAATATCGTAAACAGCGTTAACCCCTGTCCCATTTGGGGTTCCTTTACACCGTTGTTATGGCAGCAGATAGCTGCCATAACCCTGGTATTCTTATTCACGGTGGGCAGTCCACTTTCACATAAAAGTGGACTCGGCAAAAGATCACTTTTATGGACAGCAGAAGAGGTGCCTGGCTTCCTCCGTGTTCTGTAGAAGTGATCATTTGTTTGGCAATCCCTTGCCTGGACCAGTGGTCTTCAAACTGCAGTGCTTTACTTGTCTTTATCCTGCCCTCGGAGCACTTTTCCTTCTCCTGATACAAGACACTATTCGTTCCACTGGCACCAACAATGGGGCATTATTCTTGCAACTAACGCCAATAATGGGGCTCTATTCCTTCCACTGACACCAAAAATAGGGCATAATTCTTGTTACTAATGCCAATGATGGGGCTCTATTCCTTTCACTGACGCCAACAATGGGAGCATTAACTATGCTACTGATACAAATGGCGGGGCTTTTTTCCTCCTACTGACACCAACAATGGGGGGCTATTCCTCCCACTGACACCAACAATGGGGTACTAATTCTCCCACTGACACCAACAATGAGGCACTATTCTGCCCACCGACACCACCGATGAATGAATGAATGAAAAACGTATATAGCGCGGTACATGTGAACTTAATCGCCTCTGGGCGCTTGTTGTTCCTGTCTGCTTTGGTATCAAAAGAGATGAGTCTTGATCTTTCTCCTGAATGCTAAATTGTTCTCCTCCAACTGAATGCTGGTTGATAAAGCGTTCCATAGTCTGGGCCCTTGGACCGCGAATCTTCTTTCTCCTTTGGACTTGTAGTTGGCTTTCAGTATCTGGAGGAGATTTTGATTGGTGGATCGCAAAACGCGATTGAGATTATGAGCTTTTATTTTTTCGCATAAATAATGGGGAGCATTCCCATGGATACATCTATGCGTTAAACAGAGTGCTTTAAAAGTGATTCTGTCTTTTACTTGTAACCAGTGAAGGGTTCTCAGCGAAGGTGAGATTGATTCCCAAGGTTTTTTCCCAGTCACAAGTCTAGCGGCCGTATTTTGAACGACTTGTAGACGAGCGATTTGGTACTTGGGGAGTTCGAGGTAAAGGGCATTTGCATAGTCCAATCTTGAGTTTACAATTGCTCCCACCACGACCGCTATGTCTTCCTTGGGAATAAAAGGAGTAAGTCTGCGTAGTAGGCGCAGCAGATGGTGAGATCCGCTGACTACTGACCCTATTTGTGCGTCCATTGTCATATAGGAGTCGAAGATGACCCCAAGACTTTTGACTTTGGCGCTAGGGGTGATGATTTTGCCCAGAATGGGCGGGGGGGTCCAAGTTGTTGCAGGTTGATTTATACGCTTGGCGTGAAACAGGAGAAGTTCTGTTTTCACACCGTTGAGTTTAAGATAACTCTTTGTCATCCAGTCCTCTATCAAAGAGAGGCATGTCTCTAGATTGAGGTGGTGATCCTTCTTATTGCAAATGCGGAAATACAGTTGCGTGTCGTCTGCATATAAGTGGTAGAGCAGTTTTTGGCTGCTAATAATCTCAAAAAGAGGGCGAAGATAGATGTTGAATAACACCGGCCACAGGGGGGATCCTTGAAGGACTCCGCACGATAATGTGCGTTTCTCAGAAGTGAAAGGTCCTAACTTCACTATGGGCCACTATTCCTCCCACTGACGCCAGAACAATGTCCACTCCCAATAGCCACAGACTGGCCCTCCTAAAGCTTGAAGGACAGTACACTGGCCCTTTGTTTAGAAAGATTGGAGACCCCTAATCTAAACCATTCCATTGTAGCTCTGGCTGTATGTTTAGGGTCGTTGTCCTGCTGGAATGTGAACCTCCACCCCAGTCTTAAAGCGGAAGTAAACCCATCCATAAAACGGCCCGTTGGTTGTGCTCTCAACCAAACTGTCAAACCATCCAATGGCTGGTGTCTAAACACCAGTATTATGGTGTCATAACTGATCACATGTGCAGCATCACGGCAGTAGTAGATTAAACAGAGGCAAAGATGGCAACTTCCTTGGCTGGAAACGATAGGGGGGTTTAATTACTCTTTAAGTCTCAAGTCAACAATAGGACAGGCACTATTCCTTCCCCTAATAATAAAGATGCATTGTTTACTCAATTTGTACTCCCACTGGCCATAGTCAGGCCCCTCTAAAGTCTGAAGGACTTCCATTGACTTCAGTGGAGCTCACAATCGTCACCCAAACATGTCTCATGTTTTGTGAACCCGCCTCAAGCTGACCCCAGGTATGTTCATCCTTAAGCCCAGTACACACTATAAGAATATCGGACGAAAACACCTGTATTGAGAACCATCCTTCGATGTTCTGTCACTGCTTTGGAGAGCCAATAAGGACTGTTCAGGTGAAAGTTTCCGAAGGGATATGTTGGAAAATTTTTCTTGTTAGGTATTAGAATATCCGAATTTAATTTATTTAGTACAGTAATTGTACTTTAAAAATTGAACGAGTAAGTCCGTGCATGATCGGAAACAAAGTGTGACCACAGACTGGACATAGACTGAGGCTACGGACGTAGGAGATGGTGCTCTGTCATTTAAGACTTTTTGTACCATTATTGGCATTCTCCATTTTCAAACATGGGAAGAGGAAATTGTGAAAAAAAACATAGGGTCGTCCTTCGACTTTGCGAATAGCGCGCACTAGGCTTTTCTTATTATCTGGTGTGTTCCAATGAACAACAAGAGCTGCAACTATCTGATCAATTCTTCTAAGTATATCTGTGTGCAACAAAATACTGGAGATAAAAGTATATGGAGGAAGAGGACGGACATGACGGGGGGGTTACTGGGTGTAAATATAAAATAATATCCTATTACCTCCTCTGCTGCCAGTTCCAGCAATGTCTCCTCTCTACTTCCTCCTGACTCACCTTTCACCCGGAACTTCCTGTTTGTAATCTATATCACTTCCTGTCTGTGCGTTCCACTGACGACAACTAGGATCTCCTTCTTGTGGATATAAAAATTGCAGCCTACATTGTTTAAAGTGCAACTTCAGTCAGCTAGATGCTTAAAGGCTGAGTCCATCAAGAAAACCTTTCTTTATTACTTTTATTTCTTTTTATATTATAATATAATATTATTATAATAATAAACTGGCAATTGCGCAGTTGTGCCACGCTGTACCCAATTTAAATTTATATAATTTTTTTCACACAAATTAAGCTTTCTTTTGGTGGTAGTTGATCACCTCTGTGTTTTTTTATGGAATCTCAGTCTTAGTTGTAGGGTTTTATAACAGCTTCAACTCTTCTGGGAAGGCTGTCCACAAGGTTTAGGAGTTAGTCAATGGGAGCGTTTGATCATTCTTCCAAAAGCACATTTGTGAGGTCAGGCACTTATGTTGGACGAGAATCGCAGTCTCCGCTCAAATTCATCCCAAAGGTGTTGAGGTCAGGACTCTGTCCAGGCCAGTCAAGTTCCTCCATCCCAAACTGGCTCACCCATATCTTTATGGGCCTTGCTTTGTGCACTGGTGGGCAGTCCTGCTGGAACAGGAAGGGGCCGTCCCCAAACTGTTCCCACAAAGTTGGGAGCATGAAATTGTCCAAAATGTCTTGGTATGCTGGTGCCTTAAGAGTTTCCTTCACTAAGGCAGTGTTTTTCAACTCCAGTCCTCAAGGCACACCAACAGGTCAAGTTTTCAGGATTTCCCTCAGATGAAATGGCTGTGGTGATTACAAAGGCAGTGAAACTGATCAAATCACCTGTGCAAAATAATGGAAAGCCTAAAAACATGACCTGTTGGTATGCCTTGAGGACTGGAGTTGAAAAACACTGAACTAAGGGAATTCTAAGGCCCTGTACACACGATCAAACTGGTCCGATGAAACTGGTCTGCAGACCAGTTTCATCGGACCAGTTCGATGGTATGTACGGGCCATCGGACCGTTGTCCGGCGGACCAAAGTTTTAAAACCTACTTCAAAATCTGTCCGTCGGACAGGTTCGATGGTTAGTACGCAAAAGCATCGGACCAAAAACCCGCACATGCTCAGAATCAAGTCGACGCATGCTTGGAAGCATTGAATTTCGTTTTTTCAGCACGTCGTCGTGTTCTACGTCACTGCGTTCTGGTCTGATCGGATTTTTGATCCGATGGTGTGTACACACATCAGACCACTTCAGCCTGGTCCGATGAAAACGGTCCGTCGGACCAGTTTCATCGGACCGGTCTGATCGTGTGTACGCGGCCTTAAACAACCCCACACCAAAATCCCCCTCCACCAAATGATTTGAAGGGGTGGCCCAATGCTCACTAGGAAGAATGGGGAAAGGTTTGTTTACACTTACCTCTCCCCGTTCTTCTGCTCTGTGACGCTGATCGCGGGACACCGGCGGCGATCGAGTCCGCGGGCGTGGTCACGGAGCTCACGACGCGGCGGGCTCGCGACCCACGGCTGGGCTCTTAAAGGGGACGTACCTGTACGTGCTTATTCCCAACCGTACCGCTCTGCCGACGTATATCGTCGTTAGGTGATCCTTAAAGAGGAAGTAAACCCTGATGGGTTTTACTTCCTCTTTAGTTCGCTGTATCATTCCTGCAAATTAAAAGCATAATGGGCTAGTATGCATCGCATACTAGCCCATTATGTGCTACTTACCTGGAAAATAATCCAGTGATGTCCCCATAGTAGGCAGCGTCCATCTTCTGCCTGCTCTTCCCTCCGGGTTGCTGACTCCGGCGAATTCGCCGGAGCCATGTGGCATCACTCCCGCGCATGCGCACGGGAGCCGCGATTCACTGGCTGGGGAAGAAACGGCGCTTGGTTTCGTCTCTTCCCTGAACATGCACAGTAAAGATTAATGGTGGACTACAAGTGAAATATCTCCTAAACGACGCACATTTAGGGGATTTTTTTACTATCTATAGGTAGCCTTATTCTAGGCTTACCTATTGGTAGAAGTCCAACAAGTGGGTTTACAATCACTTTAAGTGGTTAAAGATAGATAATAAATATATCAATCTGGGTTAAAAAAAAACAACAACAAAAAAACCACTATGTAACATTTATTGTATCACATTTAAAAAAAACAACATTAAGAACATACTTTTGTATTAGATCATTAACTTTTACATTTTTTTTTTTTATTAGGTATTGTACGTTTTTCGACTTTATATAAGAGTATGTACTTTCACTTTGTTTATCAAGGAATTCTGACGTAGACTCATAGTTAGGCCTCCTGTACCAGAATAGACTCATTGAAGCCCCCTCGGCAGACGAAAACTTGGGTCCTCCTCACAGGTTTCTGAAGGTTTCTTGAGCTCCTCTAGTTGTATAACTAGTAGTGTCCACGTTGGGCAATAGATGAGATGACCATCACTACTGTACATTACACATATGGAGGTTGTGACAATTTTTTTTTTACAAACTGACAGCTGAAAGAAGATGAATTTATAATATCCAAACTGTAATGTGAACTTGGTTTCTATGGTTTATGGACTTTGCATTTTTATTGGCTACATACAGTATTTTTCGCTAGAGAGTCTTTATTGAAAAGTTTTTGTTTCTTTGAGTTCATTAATCTTTTGTGAGCAATTTAAGAAAGCTTCATTGTCGTTTTCTGCCGAGATCAAATCAATATTATTTTGATTATTGATGTGGGGCCCCATAGGCTGGTGCCTACTGGTCATGTGCACTGACAAAAAATTGGTTTATTTTTTTGCATTTTTCTGTAAATTCAGAAATTTGGGAATTTGAAAATTCCCGAAATTTGAAGTATACCGTATATATACCAGCACTATCCCCTTCCAGTATGTACTTTCACTTTGTTTATCAAGGAAATTTTGAAGTAGACTCATAGTTAGGCCTCCAGTACCAGAATAGACTCAGTGGAGGCCCCTCGGCAGTCAAAAACTTGGGTCCTCCTCGAAGGAAATTTAAAAATTTGGACATTATAAAATTTGGGAATTTAGAAATCTGAACATTTGAAAATTCAAAAATCCAAATTTTCACATTTCCGAATTTTATGAATTTTGACATTTAGAATTTTCCTCATTTCGAATATGTTAATATTCCCAAATTTAGAATTTCCGAAATTTCGGAATTCTAAATTTCGGAAATTGAAAAATTTGGAATTAACAAATTTGTCAAAATGTATTAGAAAATGAATTCGGAACTAAACGAATTCCACATGTCTAATGCCTACACCGATTTGGTCATTCAGCACTGTAGGCCTCTGATGTATATAATTTGGAGGTATGTTGCACAGATCCATGTTCTCCTCCCAGCCAATACACGGAGTCCATCATCAGCTCCCGAGACTTGTCTGCATACAGTGTGGCCTTCATTTGGTAGCCTTCTCCAGAAGCCAATCCATCAAGAAGTTAGTTCCATATTCACCTTTTGCTCCAAAAACAAAGTCCGAGAATGGCCGAGTAGACCAAAGTAACTCCAGAGCTGAGACATGCTGTATCGGAGTCCGTATCTTCCAAATGTAACACTCAACATTTCATAGTCTATAATGCAAAAAGTATGGTGCTGCAACACTTAACCTCAAAACAAAGTTGTAGGACAGAGGTCTCCAAACTGGGGCCCAGAGGCCGGATTTGCCCCTTATTTGTCTAAATTCTGACGTGTTTTATCCCTTACAGGCTTTAGTTATAAAATTGACGTGTTTCATCCCTTACAGGCAAGGGCGGACTGACCATTCGGGCTCTCAGGCACTGCTCGAGGGCCCCATGCTACTAGGGGGCCCCATCAGGGTTGCCAGCCTCAGTAAAACCAGGGACAGTATATGAAAATCTGTGTTTTTTAAATCCCAAAATTATAGCTGCCCCTCCTCTCCAGTACCCTTTCAGTGTGTGTATGTGTATTCTGTGTGTATGTATACTGTGTGTGTATATTGTGTATGTATGTGTGTGTGTACACTGTGTGGCCCCATAATATATTACCTGGGGGCCCCATAATCTCCTATTGCCCGGGGGACCCAAGAGTTGTCAGACCGCCCCTGCTTACAGGCTTTAGTTATAAAACTGCCGTGTTTCATCCCTTACAGGCTTTAGTTATAAAACTGCCGTGTTTCATCCCTTAAAGGCTTTAGTTATAAAACTGCCGTGTTTCATCCCTTAAAGGCTTTAGTTAGTCATTCACCATAAGGGTTGAAACACGTCGGTTTTCTCTTTTGTGGTGGATCTTTACTCCTAATGGATATATAATAAAGAAGGTTTTAGAGCTTTAATCACCCGGGTGCCAACCTTTCTCAAACTGAATGTCCGACTTCAACATTTTGCCCCTCAACCGCATTTTTAAAAGGGAATAAATTGTTACATCTCAGATCTTTATGGTTGGTTTTCTCTAAGCTACATCTTCATTATTCTAGTTTACACCTAAAAAGTTGGCTGTTTCTTCCAGTGGAATTCCAGTCAATTTCTAACCAAGCCTAAATCTACTCCCACCTCCATGCTAAGCCGATTCTAACTACCCTGTAAAACAGCCTCTCTCAACCTCTCTACCCCAGAGAAACCCTTCACCTAAATTTTGGGTCTCAGGGCACCCGTTAAGATTAGTCCATTAAGGGGTGATTGGGAAAATGCTCCTTACATTGGTGGTGGACAATTGGAAAAATCCCCCCCCCCCTTACAGTGGTGGTTAGCATGCCTCTTTTTGTAGTCATGCCGCTGACTCTGCCAAGATGCATTGGACCTGGAACTATGCAGGCACCATCAGATGGGAGGTTAGAAACAGTTCAAGGAACACCTAGCCACCACTGGAGCAACCCTGGTTGAGAATGCCTCCTGTAAAAAAAAATATATATATATATATGTCTATACGTACATATTCTGAAGTTACTCCAGCCCGGTCCGGTCATATGATCGGGTCCCAGGCAGCTACAACAGCTTCAGAGGCTAAGTGGTAACGTAACCTATAGCCTTACTATGGGGCATCTACTGTCCCCTGTTCCTTCTCTACACTGAAGCTGGGGTAAAGGAGAGGCTTCAAAGTCTACGTGGTGACGACAACCATAGGCTTATTATGGGGCAGTCGTTGTCGACTGCCCCACCTCAACACTGAAACTGGGGTAAAGGAGAGGCAGCTACAACAGCTGCAGAGCCTGCGTGATGACATCACCCAGAGGCTAACTATGGGGCAGCCGTTGTCGACTGCCCCACCTCAACACTGAAACTGGGGTAAAGGAGAGGCAGCGACAACAGCTACAGAGCCTGCGTGATGACGTCACCCATAGGCTTAGTATGGGGCAGCCATTGTCTGCTGTCCCTCCTCTACACCAGGGGTAGGCAACCTCAGCCCTCCAGCTGTGGTGAAACTACAAATCCCCTCATAACTCTGCCTCTAGGAGTCATGCCTGCGATTGTCAGGGTCTTGCAATTTATCATGGGACTTGTAGTTTCAAAACAGCTGGAAGGCCGTGGTTGCCTATTCCTGCTCTACACTGAAGTCGGGGTAAAGGAGGAGCAGCGACCATAGCCCTAGACCTGCGTGATGATGTCGCCCAGAAGCTTACTATGGGGCAGCCATTGTCGACTGTGCCTCCTCTACACTGAAGCTGTGGTAAAGGAGAGGCAGCGACAACAGCTGAAAAGCTTGCGTGATGATGTCACCCATTGGCTTACTATGGGGCAGCCATTGTCTACTGTCCATTCTCCACACAGATGCTAGAGTAAAGAAGAAGCAGCGACAATCGCTGCAATGTCTGCGTGATGACGTCACTCATAGGCTTACTATGGGGCAGCTAAGTTTATAGTATAAAAACAGAACCATTACCGTCTTGAGGAAAAGCTAAACATGGAAAATAACCCTTTTTCAATGTGTGTTTTCTGGCATCTGACAAGGCTTTCTTCCTCATTGAAAGGTTTCCTGCACGCTGAACATAAGAAAAGGGTGTTAGCGTGTGTGAATTTTCTGGTGCCTTATGAGTTTTTTCCTGTAAATGAAATCTTTCCCGCACTCCGAACATGCGTAAGGACGCTCCCCTGTGTGAATTCTCTGGTGTTTAAGAAGGTTTCCTTTGTCGGTGAAAGATTTCCCACACTCCGAACATGAATACGGGCGCTCGCCTGTGTGGATTCTTTGGTGTCGAAGAAGGCTTACTTTATGACTGAAAGATTTTCCGCACACCAAACATGAGAAAGGACGCTCGCCCGTGTGAATTCTCTGGTGTGAGAGAAGGTTTCCTTTTTGAACGAAACCTTTCCCGCATTCTGAGCACGAGTAAGGACGATCGGTTGAGTGAATTCGTTGGTGTTTAAGGAGGTTTTCTTTATGAATGAAACTTTTTCCGCACTCAGGACATAAAAAGGGGCGCTCGCATGAGTGACTTCCCTGATGTTGAAGATCTCCTGTTTGTATGAAACCGTCCCCACATTGTGGATATGAAGGACACCCGCAAGTATGACTTTTCTGGTGTTTAAGAAGTGATCTTTTCTCGGTGAAAGATTTCCCGCACTCTGGACATGAAAAAGGACGCTCACCTGTGTGAATTTTCTGATGCATAATAAGATTTCTTTTTTCAGTAAAACCTTTCCCGCACTCCAAGCATGGAAAGGGACGCTCACCCGTGTGGCTCCGCTGATGTATAAGAAGTATTCTTCTTTCAGAGAAACACCTCCCGCACTCTAAACACGCATAGGGCCGCTCCCCTGTGTGGATTCTCTGATGTATGACCAGCGTTCTTTTTTCAGTGAAACATTTCCCGCACTCGGAACACGTATAGGGTCGCTCACCAGTGTGAATTCTGTGGTGTTTGATAAGGTCTTCTTTCTGAATGAAACGTTTCCCGCACTCCCCACATGGATAGGGACGCTCCCCCGTGTGAGATCTCTGGTGTCTTTGAAGCGTTCTCTTTTCGGCAAAACCTTTTCCACACTCCGAACATAAATAGGGACGCTCGCCGGTGTGAATTCTCTGGTGTATGATAAGTTTTTCTTTACGGACAAAACTTTTCCCACACTCTGAACATTGGAAAAGACCCTCGCCGGTGTGAATTCTCTGGTGCGCAAGGAGGTTTCTCTTTTTGGTGAACGATTTATTACACACGGAACATGACCATGAAGACTCTCCTGTGTGAGCTCCTTCGTGGTTCAAAGAAGATTCCTTGGGAGTAGGTGGATCTATTGATCGATTGACACTGTGAAATATTAGATGGATATTGGAAGTCATAGCATGTGATGGATCAAATGATTCCTCGGCATGAGAGGGATCCATTGACATCTGTAAATGGGAAGGTCTGTGATGTATATTCTGAGGAACGGGATCTTCTCCTGGAAAGTTTTGTGTGATTCCAGTTTCTTCGCCATTAAAATCCGAGGAGTTCTGGACATAATCTCCGCCTGTTGGGAAGCAATTTTTAGACCAGTGTTACACGTAGTCTTCAACCCGTACATCCATTAGGTCATATATGTTGGTACATAACTCAACAGATTTATAAAGCTCTGGCATAATATTGGTTACATCGATGAGGATAGTTGGGAACATGACGTTATATTGAGGAATGGAGATGGACCTTTCATATGGTGTACAGCGTGACCTGTGCCCATCATTGTAGCCTCACCGTGCCCACCATTGCAGCCTCACTATGCCCCACATTTCAGCCCCACCGTGCCCCACATTTTAGCCCCACCGTGCCCCACATTGCAGCCTCACCATGCCCCACATTGCAGCCTCACTGTGCCCCACATTGCAGCCTCACTGTGCCCCATATTGCAGCCTCACTGTGCCCCATATTGCAGCCTCACTTTGCCCCACATTGCAGCCTAATTTTTCCCCACATTGCAGCCTCACTTTGCCCCACATTGCCGCCTCACCGTGCAGCCTCTCTGTGCCCCACATTGCAGCTTCACTTTGCCCCCCATTGCAGCCTCACTGTGCCCCCCATTGCAGCCTCACCGTGCCCCCCATTGCAGCCTCACCGTGCCCCCCCCATTGCAGCCTCACCGTGCCCCCCCCATTGCAGCCTCACCGTGCCCCCCCCCATTGTAGCCTCACCGTGCCCAAAATGGCAGCATCACTTTGCCCCAAATAGCAGCCTCACTGTGCCTCGAATTACAGCCTCACAGTGCCCCCATTGCAACCTTGCCAGGGCGGAGGAAGTGAGAGGGTGGACGGATCATGAATGGAGTTAGAGGAGAGCCGCAGGATTATTGAGCAGTAAAACACGCCATAACAGCTTACATTGAAACCCTCCGCTCTGCTCACTGATCTCACACAGCCCCGCCCCCTCCTATCCATCCGCCTGTGATAGACAGAATGCATCCCAGCATTGGACTCGCATTCTGTCTATCACATGCATGGGTTTAGGAGAAAGCTGGGCTGTGTGAGATCAGTGAGCAGAGCAGAGAGTTTCAATGTAAGCTGTTACAGCGTGTTTTACAGTTCGGTGATCCCGCGGCTCTCCTCCAACTCCATGCTTTCTTTCACTGGGAAAGCGGCTCGCTATCAACCCCGCCAGCTGACGGTGCTCGCCCCCCACTCCTAGGCAGCCCAGCTCTTTGCCAGCTCTTATTTTTCACTCGCAAAATGCAAGTAGGTGAGTGAAAATTTTGAGGGCTGGTGTACAGTATCTCCTCCTCATTTGTTGAGAACATGACGTTATATTGCGGAATAGAGATGGACCTTTCATGTGGCCTTCTCCATGTCTGTCTGTCCACCTGCAAGTTGATTAATGTGGCCAGTCTTTGGGTGGAGATCAAACCTGATTTAAGCCAGCCAAGCCTGCAATCTCAGTATCTCCTCCTCATTTGTTGGGAACATGACGTTATATTGAGGAATGGAGATGGACCTTTCATATGGTGTACAGTATCTTCTCCTCATTTGTTGGGAACATGACGTTATATTGAGGAATGGAGATGGACCTTTCATATGGTGTACAGTATCTCCTCCTCATTTGTTGGGAACATGACGTTATATTGAGGAATGGAGATGGTCCTTTCATATGGTGTACAGTATCTCCTCCTCATTTGTTGGGAACATGACGTTATATTGAGGAATGGAGATGGACCTTTCATATGGTGTACAGTATCTCCTCCTCATTTGTTGGGAACATGACATTATATTGAGGAATGGAGATGGACCTTTCATATGGTGTACAGTATCTCCTCCTCATTTGTTGGGAACATGACGTTATATTGAGGAATGGAGATGGACCTTTCATATGGTGTACAGTATCTCCTCCTCATTTGTTGGGAACATGACGTTATATTGAGGAATGGAGATGGACCTTTCATATGGTGTACAGTATCTCCTCCTCATTTGTTGGGAACATGACATTATATTGAGGAATGGAGATGGACCTTTCATATGGTGTACAGTATCTCCTCCTCATTTGTTGGGAACATGACGTTATATTGAGGAATGGAGATGGACCTTTCATATGGTGTACAGTATCTCCTCCTCATTTGTTAGGAACATGACAAATTGAGGAATGGAGATGGACCTTTCATGTGGTGACCTTTTCCTGCATTTAGTGATTATTACTTACTTGTGTTGATATAGAGAGAATATTTCTCTCGTTCATGTTTGATCATCTCCCCCTCCTCCATAGACTGCTGATCTGCATTCACCAACGTCTCTTCTTCTTCCTCTTTAATCTCAATTTTGATGTCTTTCAGTTCTTCACCCTAAACCCCAAAGATGATAAAATAAAGCATCAGGAAAAACTGCAAAAAAAGAGATAACATAGAAGAACTTTGTCTCATAATTTAGAAATATTTTAAGTCCCATCTACCTGATCATGATGTGAATATAAAGAATCACTCTCCTCTATCGGCTGCTGAGCTCCCCTCACCATTTTTTCATCTTCTTCTTCTTCTTTAACCTCAACTTTGATGTCTTTCAGTTCTTCAAGCTAAACCCCAAAGATGACAGAATACATTTATAAAATGGAACAAGATATTACATAGAAGAATGTCCTCTCATAGCGTAAAAGTAACTTTGAGTTCTAGTTGCTCAGTCCCACCTACCTGATGATGGTGGGGGATGGTGTGACCTTCCTGTGATGATTCCCGGGAATACAGGGGACGGGGACATCTCTCTTGTGGGTTCCCATTACTGGATCCATCTGTAGGAAACACACACACTGACTGAATACATTGTTTCTATGTGTTTATCAGATGATGGGGGATCTAGGTGGAGCCTCCGTACTGCTCTCTCCTTTACAATAAAGTCTCCTCTTACCCGGTGATGTGAGGGGCGGCTGATTCTCCATCATGACGTCCTTGTAGAGATCCTTGTGTCCTTCTAAATACTCCCACTCCTCCATGGAGAAATAGACAGTGACTTCCTGACACCTTATAGGAACCTGACACACACAATGATACAGTCACCATCCAGATACAATACAGGAAGAATTGGATTCTTCCATTAAGCTGAAAGAACTCAACGGGTCATAAGCGCAACCTAAAAGGGAAAATCCCCAGGACCCAGCGGCTTTACATTACAATCGTATTTACTCCTCCTGCCCTCCCTTGGCCCTTACGTGGTTAAAATGTTCTGGGGTCGGAGGCATTCCTTCCCCTGGAAACCTTAAAGGCTCACATTTTAGTAATTCCCAAAGATCTTGTGATAGTTATAGACCAATATCTTTGGTAAATATAGTTCTTAAGTTGTTTACCAAAATATTGGCCTCTCGACTTCAACAACACTTACAACTGATTCACTTGGATCAAGTCGGGTTCATTCCAACCCGTGAAGCCGAAGCTGGGATAATACTGTTAAGGTTCTGAACTTGCTCAATGTGGCCAATCAGGTTAGTAGTTTCTAGGTACAGATGTAAAAAAAAACGGCAGTTTATGTTTTCAGTTTTATGGTATATCAGACTTGGGAATACCACGCTTAGCTGGATTTCCAAGATATACTCCAAACCCGACAGCGCAGGTCAAGGTTAATGGAATTCTCTCCAAACCTTTCTCCATTACTAATGGGACCAGGCAGGGATGCCCCCTATTGCCCTTCCTCTTTGCCCCTTCACTCGAACCCTTGCTATGTAAGATTTGCTTGAACCCGGACATCACAGGCCTCGGCGTAAGAGGGGTTCAATATAAGGCACACGTCTACTATATGCTTTTTTTCCTTGACCAATCTGTCAGCGTCTATCTCTAGCCTCCTCCACAATTTTTCTATTTTTGTTGGTGGAGAATGCGGGCAACGATCCTCCTCCACAAATTTGACCTTTATGGAGCACTGTCCAACCTGAAAATAATTTGAACAAATCTGAGATGATGGGAGTGGAGATTCCATAATCCCTTCTCTAGACTCTGTGGGTCAGATTCAAGTTGATAGACTCATCTTTGAAATACCTAGACACATATGTCCCCTCCAGACTATTCTGTACTTTCCATCTTAATTTTCCTTTTGAGTAACCTTACAAGAGACGTGGCATCGCGGACTACAATCATTAGGAAATGATTCCGGGCGGCTGCACTTTCAAAAAAAATCCTTCTATTGAAGCCTCATATGACAAGTTTATGACAGATGGAGCAGGGGACAAAGAGGTAGACGGGTTTCTTACAAATGTTAGCGCTTAGTCATTACCTTGCTACACTAATTGTTCAGATGCTGCAACATTATAACATTTCGCATTTTACCAAAGTTTCTGTATCTTTTCCAAACTCTACCAATAGTGATTCTTCCCTGTTATTTTAGTTCACTCTTTATTCATCAACTTTATTTGGGCTCACAAACATCCCCAACTTCATCAACGGCAATTAACATTTCCTAAGCATTATGGAGGGTTGGCAGCCCCAGATGTTCATAAATATTATCAAGCGACTCATTTAGGTAGACTTATTAACTGGTATCGCCATCAGAACACTTCTAAAAATCCTTCTATTGAAGGTTCAGTGGTTGACAGATGGAGCAGGGGACAAAGAGGTAGACGTGTTTCCTGCAAATGTTAGCGATTGGTCATTACCTTACTACACTCATCGTTCAGATGCTGCAACATCATAAAAGTTTGCATTTTACCAACGTTTTTGTATCTTTTACAAACTCTACCAATAGTGATTCTTCCCTCTTATTTTAGACAAGTTCACTCTTTATTCATCGACTTTATTTGGGCTCACAAACATCCCCAACTTTATCAATGCCAATTAATGTTTCCTAAGCATTATGGAGGGTTGGCAGTCCAAGATGTTCATAAATATTATCAAGCGACTCATTTAGGTAGACTTATTAACTGGTGTCGCCATCGGAACACCAAGCTCTGGTCCCAACTCGAAGAAGCTCAAAGTGGTATTCCATTACCTAGAGGGCCACGGTGCTATGAGATCTTACTACACTCTTTGAAAACACATCCTTTAATACAGTAGGATCCACAACGCAAACATGCTCTCAGCTGTACACTCTGTGTAAATACTTGGCCATACCTTCATTCCTTAGTGAACCCTAAGGGTCCATTTTGTTTCGACTTTTGGAGGGCCTTTTAGCGAATCACTTTTTGCACTCTTTACCGTCTTCACGTAACTTTAGCCATCCTCTCATCATATTTGAGAAATACTGTTCCTGAGCAAGGGGTCATACCACATGTACTTTGAAAAGCCTACTCTATATTGATCACACCCCCATGAGGACTACCAAACTACCCTGTATTACGAAATGGGAGGCTGACCTTCACCCTGCTTTGCATTGCAATGTATTGTCGCCCCCCGCCCACTATTCAAATGGCCAGCCCCCTGGCGAGCTCCGGCCATCTGAATAACGGCAGCTAGTTGGCTGTGGAAGTGCCTATCAGAGCCAGCGGCCTGAGGGCAGTAATCGGCTTCCAAATAGTTAACCAGGGTAACAGGTAACCCGATTGAGGGTGGGACTACATCGAGGGATCGTGGAGAAGGATCCAAGGATGGCTGCCCGAGAAAGGTAAGTGTCGGGCGAAGGGGGCTGAGGTTGCAATCTGGCTGCATTTTAGGGGCAAACTGGCGCAATTGATGGGCACAATGGTGACAATGGCATGGCACAGTGGCTGTGTTTGGCATGGCACAGTGGCGACAATTGATGGGCACAGTGGCGACAATTGATGGGCACAGTGGCTGCGTTTTGACATGGCACAGTGGTGGCAATTGATGGGCAGAGTGGTGACGATGGCATGGCACAGTGGCTGCGCTTGGCATGGCACAGTGGCAACAACTGATGGGCACAGTAGTGAGAATGGCATGGCACAGTGGCAACAATTGATGGCATGGCACAGTGGCAACAACTGATGGGCACAGTAGTGACAATGGCATGGCACAGTGGCAACAATTGATGGCATGGCACAGTGGCAACAATTGATGGCATGGCACAGTGGCAACAATTGATGGCATGGCACAGTGGCAACAATTGATGGGCACAGTAGTGACAATGGCATGGCACAGTGACAACAATTGATGGCATGGCACAGTGGCAACAATTAATGGGCACAGTGGCTGCGTTTGATGGCATGGCACAGTGGCGACAATTTTATGGCACAGTGGCTGCGTTTGATGGGCACAGTGAAGCTGCAATTGATGTTTATTTTTTCGTTTGTTTGCGCTCCCCCCTTCAAAAAAGAAAAATTTGAGCGCCAGCCGCCACAGAGTCCCATAGTTGGCGTCAGTGGGATAAAATAAACTTGTTTGGAGAAAGAAACAATTTTGACTAACATCAGCCCTTCCCCAGGTCAGGAGACGCCCAGATTCCATTATATAGGGATAAAGTAACACGCGAGTCTCACATCGTAACAAGTAAGAACTCCATTGGAGGGTAACAATGTGATCTGCAGTCATTCAACGACTTACCTCCTTGTATGTTTGTACCTACAGTAAATGTGTTTCCAATCACGTTACCTCATGTGCAACTTTTTCAATTTCAAGTTCTGCCACCCCTTGATCCTTTCTCCTTCATATTTTTGTCTTTGTAGCAGCGATTCGAGGGGTTATCGGGGTGTAAATATAAAATAATATCTCATTACCTCCTCTACTGCCAGTTCCAACAATGTCTCCTTTCGGCTTCCTCCCAACTCGCTTCTGACCTGGAAGTTCTTCTTTATACTTCCACATCACTTCCTGTCTGTAGATGACATCACTTCCTGTTTGACGCTAAATGTGAACACCACCTTGTGGAGAATATACAAATTGCGCCCTACATTGTCCTTCAATACTTTCACCAATGCTTCTTGGTGCGAATGAATGAAAAAAATTCATGAACAGACAACATTAGCCAGCTCTTTTTCTACGGCTCCGTTCATTCTTATCGGCGAGTCGTAAAGAATGGGGCTGCGGCGCGGTAAGGCCCAGGTCACACCAGAACGGGGGGGCCAGAAACACACGTTTCCTGCACATTCACAGCACTGCATTCAAAACGCACTGCATTTGCGGTCCATCAGTGGTAACTTAACCACTTCAATACCAGGCACTTACCCCCCTTTCCTGCCCAGGCCAATTTTCAGCTTTCTGCGCGGTCGCTGTTAAAATGACAATTGCGCGGTCGTGCTACACTGTACCCAAACAGAATTGTTATCATTTTGTTCCCACAAAGCTTTCTTTTGGTGGTATTTGATCGCCTGTTTTTTTTTTGCTATATAAATAAAAAGTTTTTTTCTTTTTTTTCGTTATAAAATTTGGTAAATAAGTACGTTTTCTCCTTCACTGTTGGGCACTGATAAGGCAGCGCCAATGAGGTGGCACTGATATGCGGCACTGTTGGGTGGCACTGATATGCAGCACTAATGGGCATTAATAGGCGGCACTGATGGGCACTCATGGGCAAAACTGATGGGCACTGAAAGGCTGCAATGGTGGGTACTTATGGGTGGCATTGATAGGCGGCACTGCTTGGCACTAATGGGCATCGATACATGGCACTGAAGGGCCCTGACATGTGGCACTGATATTCAGCACTGATGGGTATCCCTGGTGGCACTGGAAGGGATTTTGAATAGGCACTGGTTGGCAGCTGCCCGGCATTAATTGGCAGCTGCCCGGCATTGATTGGCAGCTGCCTTGGCACCGATTGGCATTCCCTGGTGGTCTAGGAGGCATACCTGGTGGTCCAGTGTGGTTCTGCTGTTGCATATTGAGAAGAGGGGGGGGGGGGGGAGAGTCGCACGTTGAGAAGTGAGAAGCGTGGGGTGACGCAAATTGAGAAGCTGGGGGGGGGGTGCTGCCGCCACAAATTAAGATGGGGGGGGGGGGGCTTGGGGTGCTGACGAACAAAAATAAAAAAAGAAGGGGGGATGCCATCCGGGGCCCTGGGGACCACCGAGCCCTGTTGATCTGAATCTGTGCCTTTCTCAATAAAAATAATTGTACCAAAAAATAATGTGTCCGGGTTTCAGGCAATCTGAACTCCAGACACATTATTCAAAACCTGGACTGCCCAGGTGAATCCCAGACAGATGGCAACCCTAGATAAGGAAGACATGCTCAGCATAGAAACTCACTGAAAACTGAGCATGTGCAGAGCTGCCAACACTGCTCTGCAAAATCTCCAACTGAATTGAGGGCATGGACACAAGGGGGAGATAGAGAGCTGCAGGATCAACCAGGTGTTTTGCAGAATACAGAGAATGAATCACATAGAGACTGAGTATGAAGAGCGTGTAAAACATTTATTGATTGTTTTGTATGATGTGGGTTTATTGACACTTTAATCTCATTTACACCCGAGAACAAGGCTGCTTCTTAACAACACTTCCATATACACAAACCACAGGTACTCTCTATTTATCAGCATGTAAAAAATACAAACATGATCACTATACACGTACCAATAGTATTGGGATGGCTGTCTTTACACGCACATGAAGTTTAATGGCATCCCTGTCTCCTTAGGTAACTCGTAGTACTCTGAGAATCCTTTGTCATATATTATGTTTATTTAAAAACAAAGCTATACACTATATTGTCTTCAGTATTGAGACGCCGGCCTTTACACGCACATGAACTTTAATGGCATGCCAGTCTTAGTCCGTAGGGTTCAATATTGAGTTGGCCCCGCCCTTTGCAGCTATAACAGCTTCAACTTTTCTGGGATTGAACAGAATTGGGTTTAAAAAAAAATGTATGTTGCCTTTTCAATTATCAATATTCTGTTTTGTTTTTAGATAGCGAGACACGTTTTCCTTGTTCTTGCAACTAATGAATCCCTAATGTATCCTGACGAAGCTTAACGGCGAAACGCGTCAATGCACCTGGGCTCATATCATATTCTTATGTACATGGTTTTTAACCTGTCCTTTATATACCGTGTTTTAATACAGATTATATTTTTTTGATATTCACATTGTTTACTATGCTGTCAAAGACCAACTTGGGGTGACCCTTTACCCTTACCTTCTGGAAAGGCCGTCCACAAGGTTTAGGAGTGTGTCTATGGGAATGTTTGACCATTCTTCCAGAAGTGCATTTGTGAGGTCAGGCACTGATGTTGGACAAGAAGGACTGGCTTGCAGTCCCCACTCTAATTCATCCTAAAGGTGTTCTATCGGGTTGAGGTCAGGACTCTGTTAAGGCCAGTTAAGTTCCTCCACCCCAAACTCGCTCATCCTTGTCTTTATGGACCTTGCTTTGTGCACTGGTCCAAATCATTTGGTGGAGGGGGGATAATGGCGTGGGGTTGTTTTTCAGGGGTTGGGTTTGGCCCCTTAGTTCCAGTGAGGGGAACTCTTAAGGCGTCAGCATACCAAGACATTATGGATAATTTCATTCTCCCTACTTATTGGGAACAGTTTGGGGATGGCCCAGTGGCGGTGCGTCCATAGAGGGCGCAGGAGCGCCGCCCCCTCTCTCTCTCCTGCACCGCCACTGACACAATACATAGATTGATGCATTGCATGAATCTATGCACTGTCGCCGCTGCCGCCCACTATTCAGGTGGCCGGCCCCCTGGCAAGCACCGGCCATCTGAATAACAGCAGTTGGTTGGCTTTGGAAGTGCCTATCTGAGCCAGAGGGCTGTAATCGGCTTCCAAATGGTTAACCAGGGAACGCACGGGGGGTATGTCCCCTGGTTAACACTGACATGCATCTCAGCCAATCAGGTTCACCGGATCTGGTTACCGGTACCGGGGGGGGGGGGGGGGGCCCCCCATTCTAGCGACATTTTAGGGGCAAACTGGCGACAATGGCATGGCACAGTGGCGACAATTGATGGCACAGTGGCTGCGTTTGGCATGGCACAGTGACAATTGATGGGCACAGTGGCGACAATGGCATGGCACAGTCGCTGTGTTTGGCTTGGCACAGTGGCGACAATTGATGGGCAGAGTGGCTGCGTTTGGCATGGCATAGTGACAATTGATGGGCACAGTGGCGACAATGGCATGGCACAGTGGCGACAATTGATGGCACAGTGGCTGCGTTTGGCATGGCACAGTGACAATTGATGGGCACAGTGGCGACAATGGCATGGCACAGTCGCTGTGTTTGGCTTGGCACAGTGGCGACAATTGATGGCACAGTGGCTGCGTTTGGCATGGCACAGTGGCGACAATTGATGGGCACAGTGGCGACAATGGCATGGCACAGTCGTTGTGTTTGGCATGGCACAGTGGCGACAATTGATGGGCACAGTGGCTGCGTTTGGCATGGCACAGTGGCGACAATTGATGGGCACAGTGGTGACAATTGATGGGCACAGTGGTGACAATTGATGGGCACAGTGGCTGTGTTTGAAATGGCACAGTGGCGACAATTGATGGGCACAGTGGCTGCGTTTGGCATGGCACAGTGACAATTGATGGGCACAGTGGCGACAATGGCATGGCACAGTGGCTGTTTGGCTTGGCACAGTGGCGACAATTGATGGGCACAGTGGCTGCGTTTGATGGGCACAGTGAGGCTGCAATTGATGATTTTTTTCGTTTGTTTGCCCTCCAAACATTTTGAGCACCAGCCGCCACTGGGATGGCCCCTTCCTGTCCCAACATGACTGCCCACCAGTGCACAAAGCAAGGTCCATATAGACATGGATGAGTGAGTTTGGGGTGGAGGAATTGACTGGCCTGCACAGAGTCCTGACCTCAACCCGAAAGAACACTTTTGTGATGAATTAGAGCGCAGACTACGAGCCAGGCCTTCTCATCCAACAGAAAGGGTCAAACATTCCCATAGACACCCTCCTAAACCTTGTGGACGGCCTTCCCAGAAGAGTTGAAGCTGTTACAGCTGCAAAGGGCGGACCAACCCAATATTGAACCCTACGGACTAAGACTGGCATGCCATTAAAGTTCATGTGTGTGTAAAGGCAGGTGTCCCAATACTGAAGACAATATAGTGTATAGCTTTGTTTTTAAATAAACATAATATGTGACAAAGGATTCTCAGAGTACTATGAGTTACCTAAAGAGACATGGATGCCATTAAAGTTCATGTGCGTGTAAAGTCAGGTGTCCCAATACTTTTGGTAATATAGTGTGTAATAATGATTGTATGGAGAGAACCGATGAGGGAGCTCAGCCATTGGCTAGGTCTAGATATGAATTCATTATTGCGGGGCGACAGACCCTCCAATCACAATCTCTACAGAACTAAAGTGACGCCATATTGTTTTCTCATAGAACTTCTTGAAATAGATCCTCCAGAGTGACTTTTACGGCTTTTTTTCTCTCTGCGAAATGATTTTACGAGAAAAAAACATCAGCCCGTGTGAATTCTCTGGTGTCTCAAAAGTTTTTTCCTGTAAATAAAACCTTTCCCGCACTCCGAACACGAATAAGGACGCTCCCCCGTGTGAATCCTCTGGTGCTCAAGAAGGCTTCCCTTATCACTAAAAAATCTTCTGCACTCCAAACATGAAAAAGGACGCTCCCCCGTGTGAACTCTCTCGTGTCTAAGGAGGCTTGCTTTACGGCCGAAACTTTTCCCACACCCCGAGCAGGAGAAAGGACGCTCGCCCGTGTGAATTCTCTGGTGTGAAAGAAGGTTTCCTTTCTGAATGAAACACTTCCCGCACTCCGAGCACGAGAAAGGGCGGTCGCTCGTGTGAATTTTCTGATGCGTAAGGAGGCTTTGTTTCTGATTGAAACCTTTCCCGCACTCTGAGCACGAATAGGGACGCTCGCGTGTGTGAACGATCTGATGCGTGAGAAGGTTTCTTTTTTCGCTAAAACACTTCCCGCACTCTGAGCATGAATACGGACGTTCGCCCGTGTGGCTTCGCTGGTGTATAAGCAGTATTCTTTTCTCAGCAAAACATTTCCCGCACTCTGAGCATGAATAGGGACGCTCCCCTGTGTGGACTCTGTGGTGTATAACAAGAGTCATTTTCTTAGTAAAAGATTTCCCGCACTCGGAGCAGGAATAAGGGCGCTCACCAGTGTGAACTCTCTGGTGTTTTAGAAGGTCTTCTTTCCGAACAAAACATTTTCCACACTTAGGACATGAATGGGGACGCTCACCTGTGTGGATTTTCTGGTGTCTAAATAGGCTTACTTTATGACTGAAACACTTCCCACACACTGAACATGAGAAAGGACGCTCGCCCGTGTGAATTGCCTGGTGTATAACAAGCGTTCTTTTTTCTTTAAAACATTTCCCGCACTCTGAGCATGGAAAAGGGCGCTCACCAGTGTGAATTCTCTGGTGTTTTAGAAGGTCTTCTTTGCTAATAAAACCTTTCCCACACTCAGAGCATGAATAGGGGCGCTCCCCCGTGTGAGATTTCAGGTGTCTACGAAGCGTTCCTCTCTCAGCAAAACACTTCCCGCACTCTGAACACGAATACGGACGCTCACCAGTGTGAATTCTCTGGTGGATAACAAGTTTTTCTTTTCGAACGTAACTTTTCCCGCACACAGAGCAGTGGAAAAGACGCTGACCCGTGTGAGTTCTCTGGTGTGTGAGAAGGTTTCTCTTTTCAGTGAAAGATTTCCCGCACACTGAACAGGACAGTGGACTCTCTCCTGTGTGAGCTCCTTCATGGTTTATGGAAGATTCTTTGGGATTCGAAGGATCTGTAGATGTGTCTACACTGTGAAGACTTAGATGGACATCTGAAGTCCTAGTATGTGATTGGTGGGATGGTTCCCCTGGACTGGAAGGATCCATTGATGGTTGGGGGTGCTGAGGTGAGTGACGTATAATGTGAGGGACCTTCTGTACGACTCCATCATCTTCTATATTACTTGGGGATAAAAGTCCCTCAGGGGAGGTTCTCTGACCATGGTGTCCATCTGTATTACCTCCCACCATCATCTCTTCTACTTCCTCTTTAATCTCAACTTTGATGTCTTTCCGTTCTTCACCCTAAACCCCAAAGATGACAGAACACATTTAAAAAAAGGAGTTACAGAGAAAAATGTTCTCTCATAGCTTAGAAGGCATTTGTAGGTCTACATGCTCAGTCCCACCTACCCGATGATGGTGGGGGATGGTGGGATCTTCCTGTGTGGAATCCCGGGAATACAGAGGACGGGGACATCTCCCTGGTGGGTTCCCATTACTGGATCCATCTGTAGGAAACACACACACTGACTGATACATTGTTTCTATGTGTTTATCAGATGATGGGGGATCTTGGTGGACCCTCCGTACTGCTCTCTCCTTTACAATAAAGTCTCCTCTTACCCGGTGATGTGAGGGGTGGCTGATTCTCCATCATGACGTCCTTGTAGAGATCCTTGTGTCCTTCTAAATACTCCCACTCCTCCATGGAGAAATAGACAGTGACATCCTGACACCTTATAGGAACCTGACACACACAATGATACAGTCACCATCCAGACACACCCCTTGTCTGTTACTGGATAATGTCCCAGAATTCCCTGCACCGCTCACCTCTCCTGTCAGCAGATCAATGATCTTCTTGGTGACTTCTAGAATCTTCTTGCCACTGGTTACCTCTGTTGTCAGGCAGTGAGGTGGAGGATCTCCAGATATTTTCTTCACTACTTTATAATCCTGTGTAGCGAGAGAAAATTACAGTTATCACTACAGACTTCCCAGAATCCTCCTCATCTTTCTAGTCCGCTCACTACAGGGATAAGAGTGATGTCATGTGACCTCCCAGAATCCTCCTCACCTCTCCGGTCAGGTCTGTGATTTATTAATAGAGATAATAGTGATGTCATGTGACCTCCCAGAATCCTCCTCACCTCTCCGGTCAGGTCTGTGTTTTATTAATAGAGATAAGAGTGATGTCATGTGACCTCCCAGAATCCTCCTCACCTCTCCGGTCAGCAGGTAGATGATCTCCAGGGTGAGGTCCAATATCTTCCTAGTCTTGTGATTTTGGTCCCCAGCCATCCTCACTGATGTGGTCATGTGATCTATACAGGACTCTGATCTCTGTAGACGGATAATAAACTGAGAATTATCTGGACTGTACGTGGATGAATAATGTCTGCAGTTCTGACACCTCCGACAGCATCTTATATTATATTACAGGACTCGTTAATCCCACTAAAAGTGACAAACCTTTTAGAGGGGGTCCTCAATTTACGAACGAGTTGGGGACTTTGCTGTTGTTTGTAATGGAAATGTTCGTAAGTTGGGCCACACATGCGCAGAACAACAATTACGGACATTCCGATGTTTTCCGATGTACCGTCCAATACCAATTACGGAAATTTCCATAAATTTTCGATGTTTTCCGAGGCTCCGTCTGGCCGCGCACTGCGCAGAAAGGCAGAAGGTCCGCGCAGAATGGCAGATGGTCTCTGCAGCGTCCCATTCGTAAGTAGGAGTAGTTTGTAAAGTCGGACGTGCATAAGTCGGGGACCCCCTGTATTGTAATCTTAGAGTGATTGGGGAAATGTTAGATCCTCCATGAAGGTCTTCCTCTGTCTGTTCTGGTTGGGGAGATTTCCCTTCACTTCTCATCCAACTGCTAGATATCAACAGAAGAGGATGTGGATGAATATCAACCCAAATTGGGATCCCGTCATAGTGGTCGGGGGATAAAATAAGCCCCATCATTGGTGTTGGTGTAATAAAATAAGTGTCAGTGGGAAAAAATAAGTCCCATAACTGGTGTCATTGGGATAAAAAATAAAAATCAGATGATTGGTGTTGGTGGGATAAAATAGGCCCCATCCTTGAGACTTAAAATAACCCCCATTGTTGGTGTCAGTGGGATAAAACAACCCCCATTGTTGGTGTCAGTGGGATAAAACAACCCCCATTGTTGGTGTCAGTGGGATAAAACAACCCCCATTGTTGGTGTCAGTGGGATAAAACAACCCCCATTGTTGGTGTCAGTGGGATAAAACAACCCTCATTGTTGGTGTCAGTGGGATAAAACAACCCCCATTGTTGGTGTCAGTGGGATAAAACAACCCCCATTGTTGGTGTCAGTGGGATAAAACAACCCCCATTGTTGGTGTCAGTGGGATAAAACAACCCTCATTGTTGGTGTCAGTGGGATAAAACAACCCCCATTGTTGGTGTCAGTGGGATAAAACAACCCCCATTGTTGGTGTCAGTGGGATAAAACAACCCTCATTGTTGGTGTCGGTGGGATAAAACAACCACCATTGTTGGTGTCGGTGGGATAAAACAACCACCATTGTTGGTGTCAGTGGGATAAAACAACCCCCATTGTTGGTGTCAGTGGGATAAAACAACCCCCATTGTTGGTGTCAGTGGGATAAAACAACCCCCATTGTTGGGATTAGTGAGATAAAACAAACCCAAATTGTTGGTGTCAGTGGGATATAATAAGTCCCATCTTTGGTGTCAATCAATTAAAATCCCATTGTTGGTGTCGATGAGATAATATGAGCCCCATCATGAGAGTCAGTGGAATAAAAGAAGCCCCATCAGTGGCATAAAAGAAGCCCCCTTGTTGGCGTCGGTGGCGTAAAAGAAGCCCCATCGTTGGCGTCGGTGGCGTAAAAGAAGCCCCATCGTTGGCGTCGGTGGCGTAAAAGAAGCCCCATTGTTGGCGTCGGTGGCGTAAAAGAAGCCCCATCGTTGGCGTCGGTGGCGTAAAAGAAGCCCCATCGTTGGTGTCGGTGGCGTAAAAGAAGCCCCATCGTTGGCGTCGGCGGCGTAAAAGAAGCCCCATCGTTGGAGTCGGTGGCGTAAAAGAAGCCCCATCGTTGGAGTCGGTGGCGTAAAAGAAGCCCCATCGTTGGAGTCGGTGGCGTAAAAGAAGCCCCATCGTTGGCGTCGGCGGCGTAAAAGAAGCCCCATCGTTGGAGTCGGTGGCGTAAAAGAAGCCCCATCGTTGGCGTCGGTGGGATAAAAGAAGCCCCATCGTTGGCGTCGGTGGGATAAAAGAAGCCCCATCGTTGGCGTCGGTGGGATAAAAGAAGCCCCATCGTTGGCGTCGGTGGGATAAAAGAAGCCCCATCGTTGGCGTCGGTGGGATAAAAGAAGCTCCATCATTATGACAGTTCTATAAATTAAGTCCGATCATTGGTGTTGGTAGGATCAAATAAGTCACTCGGGCCAAGAGAAATCGAATTTCTATCCTATACATGGAGACGGGATATGGCGGATGTCTCTGTCTATACACGCACTCCAATATGAGACAATAGTGATAAAGAAACAAACTGCTCCGATATTATAACAACAAAGAAACACATCAGAGTGCAACAGTGTGATCGATAATTCGCAGACTTACTTCATATCTTGGCGCCTAGAAGTGTTTCTTGATTATTATTATTATGAAATACGAATTCTGCAACCACCCGATCTTTTCTCCTAAATGTATTTCTTGCAACAAATGTTGACAACTAAAGGATATGGAGGAAGAGGACGGACATTACGGAGGGATACTGGATGTAAATATAAAATAACATCTTGTTACCTCCTCTGCTGCCAGTTCCAGCAATGTCTTCTCTCTACTTCCTCCTGACTCACCTCTCACCCGGATATTCCTGTTTATAAGTGACATCACTTCCTGTTAGCCATGCTATCACTTCCTGTTTGTGCGTTCCAACCACAATATGTAGGATTACCTTCTGTGGAGATCAGCTTGTGCTGTAACGAATCACAGTACAGTGATTGGACACAAGAGGCGGGATTTATAATTTTTCCAATCACAAGCAGGGAGTGGGGATTGTGCTTCTCCAGGCATTCCTGGCCAGGGCAAGTACTGTCAGTGAGTAAAGCGGTGATGTGGCGCCCTTTTTTGGGGGAATCAGATTGGCCCGCGGGGGTGGGGGTGGCTGTGTCAGTTTTATTCCGGGACACTGTATTGTCCTAAAATGAAGGTGCCCGGGACAGACCTGCAAATTACGGGACTGTCACAGGCAAACCGGGACACGGGTCACCCTATGACAGATGCTTCCAGGGGGTGTTCTTCAAGTTTTTAGTATAAAGCCTCGTGCACATGATGAGAATATCAGATGAATGATAGTCTGTTTTGTTTTTGCATGCTAGTCTAATATCGAAAATGAAGAGGTTACTAAAGTTACGAAAATTCTTGCAATACAGCTCTCCCCCACTATCCACACTACATTCTCCGACAGCTCTCGTCCACCATCCACACTACATTCTCCGACAGCTCTCCTCCACCATCCACACTACATTCTCCGACAGATCTCCTCCACCATCCACACTACATTCTCCGACAGATCTCCTCCACCATCCACACTATATTCTCCGACAGCTCTCCTCCACCATCCACACTACATTCTCCGACAGCTCTCCTCCACCATCCACACTACATTCTCCGACAGCTCTCCTCCCACCATCCACACTACATTCTCTGACAGCTCTCCTCCACCATCCACACTACATTCTCCGACAGCTCTCCTCCACCGTCCACACTACATTCTCCGACAGACCTCCTCCATCATCCACACTACATTCTCCGACAGCTCTCCTCCACCATCCACACTACATTCTCCACCAGCTCTCCTCCACCATCCACACTACATTCTCCGACAGCTCTCCCCCACCATCCACACTATATTCCCCGACAGCTCTCCTCCACCATCCACACTACATTCTCCGACAGCTCTCCTCCACTATCCACACTACATTCTCTGACATCTCTCCTCCACCATCCACACTACATTCTCCGACAGCTCTCCTCCACCGTCCACACTACATTCTCCGACAGCTCTCCTCCACCATCCACACTACATTCTCCGACAGCTCTCCTCCCTCCATCCACACTACATTCTCCGACAGCTCTCCTCCACCATCCACACTACATTCTCCGACAGTTGTCCTCCACCATCCACACTACATTCTCCGACAGTTCTCCTCCACCATCCGCACTACATTCTACGACAGCTCTCCTCCACCATCCACACTACATTCTCCGACAGCTCTCCCCCACCATCCACACTACATTCTCCGACATCTCTCCCCCACCATCCACACTACATTCTCCGACAGCTCTCCTCCCACCATCCACACTACATTCTCCGACAGCTCTCCTCCACCATCCACACTACATTCTCCGACAGCTCTCCTCCACCATCCACACTACATTCTCCGACAGCTCTCCTCCACCATCCACACTACATTCTCCGACAGCTCTCCTCCACCATCCACACTACATTCTCCAACAGCTCTCCTCCACCATCCACACTACATTCTCCGACATCTCTCCTCCACCATCCACACTACATTCTCTGACAGCTCTCCTCCCACCATCCACACTACATTCTCAGACAGCTCTCTTCCACCATCCACACTACATTCTCCGACAGCTCTCTTCCACCATCCACACTACATTCTCCGAGAGTTCTCCCCCACCATCTACACTACATTCTCCGACAGCTCTCCTCCACCATCCACACTACATTCTCCGACAGCTCTCCTCCACCATCCACACTACATTCTCCGACAGCTCTCCCCCACCATCTACACTACATTCTCCGACAGCTCTTCTCCACCATCCACACTACATTCTCCGACAGCTCTCCTCCACCATCCACACTACATTCTCCGACAGCTCTCCTCCACTATCCACACTACATTCTCCGACAGCTCTGATCCACCATCCACACTACATTCTCCGAGAGTTCTCCCCCACCATCTACACTACATTTTTCGACAGCTCTCCTCCACCATCCACACTACATTCTCCAACAGATCTCCTCCCACCATCCACACTACATTCTCCGACAGATCTCCTCCACCATCCACACTACATTCTCCGACAGCTCTCCTCCACCATCCACACTACATTCTCCGACAGCTCTCCTCCCACCATCCACATTACATTCTCTGACAGCTCTCCTCCCACCATCCACACTACATTCTCCGACAGCTCTCCTCCACCATCCACTCTACATTCTCCGACAGCTCTCCTCCCACCATCCACACTACATTCTCCGACAGCTCTCCTCCACCATCCACACTACATTCTCCGACAGATCTCCTCCCACCATCCACACTACATTCTCCGACAGATCTCCTCCCACCATCCACACTACATTCTCCGACAGCTCTCCTCCCCCATCCACACTACATTCTCCGACAGCTCTCCTCCACCATCCACACTACATTCCCAGACAGCTCTCCTCCCACCATCCACACTACATTCTCCGACAGCTCTCCTCCACCATCCACACTACATTCTCCGACAGATCTCCTCCACCATCCACACTACATTCCCAGACAGCTCTCCTCCACCATCCACACTACATTCCCAGACAGCTCTACTCCACCATCCACACTACATTCTCCACTAACTACGAAAGATATCACCTATAAATGAAATGTCACCAGTGCTAGGATTTACCACAATCTAATTTTTTTTTAATGATATCATTTTTATTTCTTGGACTGAAAGTGCAACAGTATATTGTTCAGCAAAATCATTAACTGAGTGTACTCCAATTTCCGATTGAATTTCCAGCATCCTCTGGTTTCTAACAAGTGAGTTTTTCTGAATAAAACATTTCGAACACACTGAACAAGAATAGTCTCACTTTCTCATATGAATTGTGTGACATCTATGGTTTATATAGAGGTCTTTTTTCTGGTTCCTTTCAGGTGTGACTTTTTTGGTGGCTGAGAAGGCTTTCTTTCTTAGTAAAACATTTCCCGCACTCTGAACATGTATAAGGGCGTTCACCTGTGTGAATTCTCTGGTGTCTGTGAAGGTCCTTGTTTTCAATGAAAGATTTCCCACACAGCAAGCATGGGAATGGACGTTCACCCGTGTGACTTCTCTGATGTCTAAGAAGATTTCCTTTACTAATGAAACATTTTCCGCACTCTGAACATGGAAAAGGACGCTCGCCGGTGTGAATTTTCTGATGTTTATGAAGGTTTCCTTTGTCGTTGAAATTTTTTCCACACTCTGAACATGAATAGGGACATTCACCGGTGTGAGTTCTCTGATGTCGATGAAGATCTGATCGGTGAAAGAAACATTTCCCGCATTCTGCACATAAAAAAGGACGCTCGCCAGTGTGAATTTTCTGGTGTTTATACAGGTCTTCTTTCTGAAGGAAACATTTCTCGCACTCTGAACATGAAAAAGGATACTCGCTCCTGTGACTTCTCAGGTGCGTAAGAAGTGTTTTTTTCTCAATGAAACGTTTTCCGCACTCTGAACATGGGAAAGGACGCTCACCTGTGTGACTTCTTTGGTGTGTAAGAAGATTGCTTTTTACAGTAAAACGTTTCCCGCACTCTGAACATGGGAATGGACGCTCACCCTTGTGATTTTTCTGGTGTCTCAGAAGGTTTCTTTTTGCAGTAAAGCTTTTTCCACATTCTGAACAAGAAAATGGAGGCCCACTCGAGCGACTTCTCTGATGTTCGAAAAGTGTCCCGTTTTCAGTCAGAGTGTTCTTAACTACAAAACCTATCAATGAACTCTCCATTGTACGAACCACTTCATGGCCTAAAGAACCTTCAGTATATGAGATATGTGATTTATCAGAGGAGTTCTCAGCATTAGAGGGATCCATTAATCTCTTCACATAGTAAGAGGTGTGATGAGTAATTTGATTATTGAGATTTTCTTCTGGGGAATATTCTGCATTGTCATTATCTTCTGCATTACAATCTGAAGATAAAATTTGATGTTCCTCAGGGGTATTGCAGTTA
This sequence comes from Rana kukunoris, assembly GCA_029574335.1. Taxonomy (NCBI): domain Eukaryota; kingdom Metazoa; phylum Chordata; class Amphibia; order Anura; family Ranidae; genus Rana; species Rana kukunoris. The sequence continues at coordinate 179,103,372 of CM056056.1, read as the reverse complement.
TAGTGTCTATCTGTTGGTAAAAAAAATTGATATAGATGTTATGAAACAGAGGTGGACCTTTCATATGGTGTACAGTATCTCCACCTCATTTGTTGGGAACATGACGTTATATTGAGGAATGGAGATGGACCTTTCATATGGTGTACAGTATCTCCTCCTCATTTGTTGGGAACATGACGTTATATTGAGGAATGGAGATGGACCTTTCATATGGTGTACAGTATCTCCTCCTCATTTGTTGGGAACATGACGTTATATTGAGGAATGGAGATGGACCTTTCATATGGTGTACAGTATCTCCTCCTCATTTGTTGGGAACATGACGTTATATTGAGGAATGGAGATGGACCTTTCATATGGTGTACAGTATCTCCTCCTCATTTGTTGGGAACATGACATTCTATTGGGGAATGGAGATGGACCTTTCATATGGTGTATAGTATCTCCTCCTCATTTGTTGGGAACATTGTGTAGTTTGGTAAATAGAAAGATTATATTCTTCTGGCAAGTACTTGAATTTGTACATTATATGGTGTACAATACCTCTGCCTCATTTTTTTGGAGTAATAGGTACATTGGTTACTACCAGTGGTTATCTCTATCTTCCTCTTACTGCAAATAGTGTATGTTTCTTACTAATGTCTATCTGTTGGTAAAAAAAATTGATATAGATGTTATGAAACAGAGGTGGAACTTCCATATGGTGTACAGTATCTCCTCCTCATTTCATGGGAACATGACGTTATATTGAGGAATGGAGATGGACCTTTCATATGGTGTACAGTATCTCCTCCTCATTTCATGGGAACATGACGTTATATTGAGGAATGGAGATGGACCTTTCATATGGTGTACAGTATCTCCTCCTCATTTCATGGGAACATGACGTTATATTGAGGAATGGAGATGGACCTTTCATATGGTGTACAGTATCTCCTCCTCATTTGTTGGGAACATGATGTTATATTGAGGAATGGAGATGGACCTTTCATATGGTGTACAGTATCTCCTCCTCATTTGTTGGGAACATGACGTTATATTGAGGAATGGAGATGGACCATTTATATGGTCTTCTCCATGTCTGTTTGTCCACCTGCAAGGTGATTCATTTGGCCAGTCTCTGGGTGGAGACCAAACCTGATTTAAGCCAGCCAAGCCTGCAATCTCAGTATCTCCTCCTCATTTGTTGGGAACATGACGTTATATTGAGGAATGGAGATGGACCTTTCATATGATGTACAGTATCTCCTCCTCATTTGTTGGGAACATGACGTTATATTGAGGAATGGAGATGGACCTTTCATATGGCCTTCTCCATGTCTGTCTGTCCACCTGCAAGGTGATTAATTTGGCCAGTCTCTGGGTGGAAATTAAACCTGATTTATGCCAGCCAAGCCTGCAATCTCAGTATCTCCTCCTCATTTGTTGGGAACATGACGTTATATTGAGGAATGGAGATGGACCTTTCATATGGTGTACAGTATCTCCTCCTCATTTGTTGGGAACATGACATTATATTGAGGAATGGAGATGGACCTTTCATATGGTGTACAGTATCTCCTCCTCATTTGTTGGGAACATGACATTATATTGAGGAATGGAGATGGACCTTTCATATGGTGTACAGTATCTCCTCCTCATTTGTTGGGAACATGACGTTATATTGAGGAATGGAGATGGACCTTTCATATGGTGTACAGTATCTCCTCCTCATTTGTTGGGAACATGACATTATATTGAGGAATGGAGATGGACCTTTCATATGGTGTACAGTATCTCCTCCTCATTTGTTGGGAACATGATGTTATATTGAGGAATGGAGATGGACCTTTTATTTGGTGTACAGTATCTCCCCCTCATTTGTTGGGAACATTGTGTAGTTTGGTAAATAGAAAGATTATATTCTTCTGGCAAGGACTTGAATTTGTACATTATATGGTGTACAATACCTCTGCCTCATTTTTTTTGGAGTAGTAGGTACATCGGTTACTACCAGTGGTTATCTCTATCTTCCTCTTACTGCAAATAGTGTATGTTTCTTACCAATGTTTATAGGCAGAGAAGATTTCTCCGGTTTACTTTCCATAATCATCTCCCCCTCCTCCATAGACTGCTGATCTCCACTCATCAACATTTCTTCATCTTCCTCTTTAAACTCAACTTTGATGATTTTCAATTCTTCACACTAAACCGCAAAGATGACAAAAAACATTTGTCAAAAGAAACAAGAGATTACATCGAAGAATGTCCTCTCATAGCTTAGAATACTTTTATTGGCTCTACATGTTCAGTCCTACCTACCGGATGATGGTGGGGGATGGTGTGATCTTCTTCCTGTGTGAAATCCCGGGAATACAGAGGACGGGGGCATCTCTCTGGTGGGTTCCCATTACTGGATCCATCTGTAGGAAACACACACACTGACTGAATACATTGTTTCAGTTTTTTTCCAGTGAACTGGATTGACATTTGCTTTTAACTCATGTAATAATGTAAACACATTTAATTTGTTGGGAACATGACTTATTATTGAGGAATGGAGAGGGACCTTTCATATGGTGTACAGTATCTCCTCCTCATTTGTTGGGAACATGACGTTATATTGAGGAATGGAGATGGATCTTTCATATGGTGTACAGTATCTCCTCCTCATTTGTTGGGAACATGACATTATATTGAGGAATAGAGATGGACCTTTCATATGGCCTTCTCCATGTCTGTCTGTCCACCTGCAAGGTGATTAATGTGGCCAGACCTTTCATATGGTGTATATGTAAAATTGAAAACTGCCTCTGTATTTAGTGTTTATGACTTACTTGTGTCCATGTGTAGAGAAGATTCCTTCTGTTTACTTTCCATAATCATCTCCCCCTCCTCTATAGACTGCCGATCTCCACTCACCAACCTCTCTTCTTCTTCAACTTTAACGGTCACTTTGATTTCTTTTAGTTCTTCACCCTAAACCCCAAAGATGACAGGACACATTCATAAAAAAGGAAGAAAATATATATAAGACTATCATTCCATAACTTGAAACCATTAAAGAGTTCTAATTGCTCAGCTCCACCTACCTGATGATGGTGGGGGATGGTGTGATCTTTTCGTGTGGAATCCGGTGAATCCAGAGGACGAGAACATCTCTCTGGTGGGTTCCCATTACTGGATACATCTGTAGGAAACACACACACTGACTGAATACATTGTTTCTATGTGTTTATCAGATGATGGGGGATCTAGGTGGACCCTCCGTACTGCTCTCTCCTTTACAATAAAGTCTCCTCTTACCCGGTGATGTGAGGGGTGGCGGATTCTCCATTATGACGTCCTTGTAGAGATCCTCGTGTCCTTCTAAATACTCCCACTCTTCCATGGAGAAATAGACAGTGACATCCTGACACCTTATAGGAACCTGACACACACAATGATACAGTCACCATCCAGACACATCCCTTGTCTGTTACTGGATAATGTCCCAGAATTCCCGGCATCGCTCACCTCTCCTGTCAGCAGCTCAATGATCTTCTGGGCGACTTCTAGAATCTTCTTGGCACTGGTTACCTCTGTTGTCAAGCAGTGAGATGGAGGATCTCCAGATTTTTTCTTCACTACTTTATAATCCTGTGTGAAGAAATCAAGTGATATTTATAACGATGGACTTTTCAAAAATGTCTTTACTTCTCCATTCAGGATTTTCCAGAGATAAGACTGATATTATGTGATCCTCCCAGAATTCTTCATACCTCTCCAGTCAGAAGGTAGATGATCTTTAGGGTGAGATTTAGTATGGTCTCCGTCACATGGCTTTGGCCTTTATCCATTTTTCCAATAGTCATGTCTATGCAGGACTCTCCTCTCTGCAGATGGATAAAAAAACTGAGAATTATTTGGACTGTATCGGGATGAATAATGTCTGCACAGAGTTCCTCCATAGCTCTATTAATTCAGACAGATTTTTATACTATATACAGACCTTTAAAGCACAACTCTAACCAGAAACTAGGCTTAGATTCACTGGAGAAATGCTAGATATTCTGTGGAGATATTCTTCTGTCTGTGTCCTGGTTTGGAAGATTTATCTTCACGACTTGTCCAGGTAATAGAAATCCAACAGAACAAGATGAGAGTGAAAATCAGCCAAATTGGGATGTAGAGTGAACTAATCCTACAGAGGTCCTAATTCGTCCTTTCACAATTCAAAACTATTACGTTTTAGGTTGAGTTGGGCTATTAAAAGGACTGAATTGGTATATATTGGATCATGCTTGTCAGCATTTGGAAAAAAATAAAGGCAACATCTTAGGCCGCGTACACACGATCAAATCTATCTGCTGGAAACAGTCGGCCCGACCGTCCCAGTAGACAGATTCAATCGTGTGTACAGGCGAGCTGACGGATTTGGCCAGCCGAGAGATTTGAAAGCATGCTTTCAAATCTGTCGGCTGGGAACCCGTCCGCCCGACATGTCTGCTGGTTAGTACGCTAACCAGCAGACATGTCTTCTCGCACACGCGCCGAATGGTTTCGACGCATGCGCGGAAGTGTTTTACTTCCTGGTGCGGTGACGTGGCGGCGTCAACGTCACCGCCACGTCACCGCGCCGTCCGGCTGCGGGGATTTTGGTTTGATCGTGTGTACATGATCAAACCAATACGTCCTCAGCAGACAGATTTGTTCAAATTGGTCGGCCCGACCGATTTGAACAAATCTGTCTGCTCGTGTGTACGCGGCCTTAAAGGGTTCAAGAAGAAAAATGCCTACTGGCATTGTAGTGTCACACTTTTCCCTCTACGGTTTGCCCTGTTTTAGGAAAATAGGAACTGGATGTACTGTATAAAGCTTTTGATTCCTTCTCACGGGACTATCTGTGATATGTGCTACAGTGTTGGTGTTTCGGGGACTCAATTTTTTTTTGATGGTTGACATCCCTTTTATTTATTTTTCCCAAGTATTTTATGTGATCATAGGACACAGTCGAGGACATACAACTGGGTGTTCCAAAAAAACATAACACAACATTGAAATTAAACATCTTGGGGCACTGCGCTGACAAGCCATTCACCTCTGCAGCTAGAGGTTCGGATCCCGGTCTCAGCTACATGTGAATTGAGTTTGGTGGTCTTAGCCCGGCTCCAGGTGGGCTTGCGCTTAGTACGCCCCCCCCCCCTCCCGCAAAAACCACCACACTTACATGCACTCGAAATAGGGTTAACATGCACGCACTTTGACCACGCGGTCTCTAAAAAAGAGAGGCGAAGGACTAACGTGGCTGGTTGAGCGGGCTAGATCCTCTCACTCCCTTATCGAGAGTCCCTCTGCCCCGTTGGGCTTCAAAGCGGAGCAGGTAGGGCGGGCTGTGTGGGAGGACCCCCTCACACACCCACCATTGCCACCCGGGGCATGGAGAAAGGTGGCAGATTGCCTCTGGGGGAGGCCTGCCTACTCCCAACTCCTGCAGTCCGGCTCCTCTCTCGGTTACACGCACACAAAATACACTTAAAAAAAAATAAAGAAATTAAACATCTCAGACTTAGAACACAGCATTGCTTCAGAAAGGCAGCATATTGGGTCACCATCTAAAGTATCTCTCCTATTCCACCATAATAATGCTAAAAATAATATATTAACTCCTGGCGCCCCCACCGTCTACAAAACCCTAAACCTTATATACTGCCCCATCCATAGTTCCAGAGCCGTCCTGATCGATTTTATATATTAAGGAAAGTTTTTGGACCCCCAGGAACCCGGATCTATGAAACCAGAAAAGAAAAGGGATAGAAAGAAATCGCTGTGTGTTTGTCTAAGAGCAGATCCTAACAATTACTGGTGTGTATGCGGCTGTGGAGATAAATTGGGAAAAAGAATTCAAATAAGAATAATCTTATTACCTCGCTCTGCTGCCAGTTCCAGCAATGTCTCCTCTCTACTTTCTCCCGAACTCAACTTTCACCCGGAACTTCCTTTTTATACCTGACATCACTTCCTGTCTGTGCCTCACATCACGTCCTGTCTGTGCGTTCCATTGACAATTCGTAGAATCACCTTCTTGTGGAGACTGTAAATTCTGCAGCCTATATTATTTTTCAATTCTATAAGGGCCAATTCATACCTCCCAACTTTTCAACTTCGGAATGAGTGACAATTGTTGTTGAGCAGGGGGGGGGGGGGGGGGGGTTCCGCAGATCTAAGTTTTTGAGCGGGGGGGTTCGCGGATCGGAGTTGTTGAGCGGGGGGGGGGGGGGGGTCCGCGGATCACAGTGCTTGAGCAGTGGGGGAGTCCACAGATCAGCGTTGTTGAGTGGGGGGGTCCGCAGATCACAGTTGTTGAGCGGGGGGGGGGGGGGTTCGTGGATCGCGGGACTGTAGCCATGATCGCGGGACCGCAGGATTTAACACAAATCGCGGGACGGTATGCCAATTTATTATTATTTTTATACAGGATTTATATAGCGCCAACAGTTAGCGCAGTGCTTTACAATGGGGGGGGGGGGGGGGGTGGGACAGTACAATTACAGTACAGAAGGGACAGGATGATGTGATCTTCCTTTTATTAGCATATATTATATCAGGGTTAAAAACAAGAACATTTTTGGAAACTTGACTGACTGTATATAAAAAGGTTACTAAAGGCTCAAATTTTTTCCTTCAAAATGACAAACATTTTATACTTACCCTCTCTGTGTTATGGCTTTGCACAGAGCAGCTCTGATCCTCCTCTTCTCAGGTCTCCTGCCACCTACCTGGGCACTCATGCTTGCCCCAGAGCCCTGTTCTGTGTGTCGGGTAAGTATTAGGGGGCTGCACACTGAACGTTTATTACCTCCATTAAACTAGGGTAACCAGACATCCCCGGTTTCAGGGGACAGTCCCTGGATTGAAGACACTGTCCCCGGACCAAGTCTGTCCCCAGTTTTGTCCCCGGATTGGATTTGAACAGGGGCTGGGGCAAGACAAAAAAATATTAAATCTGAATTACACCCCCCCCCCCCCCCGCTAGCTTAGGGGGGTGTATTTTTTCCATTATCTGTGCCCCTTTCTGATAATCGTGTGCTGGTCGGAGCAGAGGGTATTTTTCTTCAGTTTCGGGTGCATGCCCATTCAGCTTCACTCGCATGTTCTCCTGCCTTGGCTCAAATCCTGGCCAACCGCCTGCCTGCTTATCTCCTTGGCATTCCTTTGTGATCTTCCTCCACTCCCGCACCCGGGGCCTAGAGAGTAAGACTTGACAGGCTGTGAGGTGGTGCAGCAGTGGCGACGGGGATTGAGTCACTTATTGCCGCCATTACTAGTAAAACTATTAAACTATAAACTTGTATCGAAGACTGTGGTATGTAGACAATAGAAAATTAGCATAGTACTGCAATGACAATGTTACAGTAAGTGAAAACAATGATAATCCATTAGGAAAAACAAATAGTACAAATGCAGGTCCAGAGACAATTGTGTGAGAAAACGGTATAAACAGCTGCCAACTACGGGTTCACTTGGCCGACTTCTTCTTGGGAATTCGAAATAGAAAAAGAAAGTCTGATCCGGTGAACTACGGAGGAAACTCTTCACGGTAGAAAAGTACCTACAGAGGTCTGACATGATAGTACGCTAACAGACACTTTTTCCAAAGTGGATTAGGAGATAGGAAGAAATGCGAAGAAGAAAGAAAGGGAAACGCTACGTTTTTATTGTCAGTGGCCAATAACTCCTCCATTCGCATTATATAATTTACCATCCACACTACATTCTCCGACAGCTCTCCTCCACCATCCACACTACATTCTCCGACAGCTCTCCTCCACCATCCACTCTACATTCTCCGACAGCTCTCCTCCACCATCCACACTACATTCTCCGACAGCTCTCCTCCACCATCCACACTACATTTTCAGACAGCACTCCTCCACCATCCACACTACATCCTCCTACAGCTCTCCTCCACCATCCACTCTACATTCTCCGACAGCTCTCCTCCACCATCCACACTACATTTTCCGACAGCTCTCCTATACCATCCACACTACATTCTCAGACAGCTCTCCCCGCACCATCCACACTACATTCTCCGACATCTCCTCTCCACACTACATTCTCAGACATTCCTCCCCACCATCCACACTACATTCTCCAACATTCCTTTCCACTATCCGCACTACATTCTCTGACAGCTCTCCTCCACCATCCACACTACATTCTCCGACAGCTCTCCCCCCACCATCCACAATACATTCTCCGACAGCTCTCCTCCACCATCCACACTACATTCTTCGACAGTTCTCCTCCCACCATCCACACTACATTCTCCGACAGCTCTCCTCCCCCCATCCACACTACATTCCCAGACAGATCTCCTCCTACATTCCACACTAAATTCTCTGACAGATCTCCTCCACCATCCACGCTACATTCTCCGACAGCTCTCCTTCACCATTCACAATACATTCTCCGACAGATCTCCTCCCACCATCCACACTACATTCTCCGACAGCTCTCCTCCACCATCCACACCACATTTTCCGACAGCTCTACTCCACCATTCACATTACATTCTCCACATACTACTAAAGACTCCATCTATCAACAAATGTCACCAGGATGTACTGGTATGTAGACAATAGAAAATTAGCATAGTACTGCAATGACAATGTTACAGTAAGTGAAAACAATGATAATCCATTAGGAAAAACAAATAGTACAAATGCAGGTCCAGAGACAATTGTGTGAGAAAACGGTATAAACAGCTGCCAACTACGGGTTCACTTGGCCGACTTCTTCTTGGGAATTCGAAATAGAAAAAGAAAGTCTGATCCGGTGAACTACGGAGGAAACTCTTCACGGTAGAAAAGTACCTACAGAGGTCTGACATGATAGTACGCTAACAGACACTTTTTCCAAAGTGGATTAGGAGATAGGAAGAAATGCGAAGAAGAAAGAAAGGGAAAAGCTACGTTTTTATTGTCAGTGGCCAATAACTCCTCCATTCGCATTATATAATTTACCATCCACACTACATTCTCCGACAGCTCTCCTCCACCATCCACACTACATTCTCCGACAGCTCTCCTCCACCATCCACTCTACATTCTCCGACAGCTCTCCTCCACCATCCACACTACATTCTCCGACAGCTCTCCTCCACCATCCACACTACATTTTCAGACAGCACTCCTCCACCATCCACACTACATCCTCCTACAGCTCTCCTCCACCATCCACTCTACATTCTCCGACAGCTCTCCTCCACCATCCACACTACATTTTCCGACAGCTCTCCTATACCATCCACACTACATTCTCAGACAGCTCTCCCCGCACCATCCACACTACATTCTCCGACATCTCCTCTCCACACTACATTCTCAGACATTCCTCCCCACCATCCACACTACATTCTCCAACATTCCTTTCCACTATCCGCACTACATTCTCTGACAGCTCTCCTCCACCATCCACACTACATTCTCCGACAGCTCTCCCCCCACCATCCACAATACATTCTCCGACAGCTCTCCTCCACCATCCACACTACATTCTTCGACAGTTCTCCTCCCACCATCCACACTACATTCTCCGACAGCTCTCCTCCCCCCATCCACACTACATTCCCAGACAGATCTCCTCCTACATTCCACACTAAATTCTCTGACAGATCTCCTCCACCATCCACGCTACATTCTCCGACAGCTCTCCTTCACCATTCACAATACATTCTCCGACAGATCTCCTCCCACCATCCACTCTACATTCTCCGACAGCTCTCCTCCCACCATCCACACTACATTCTCCGACAGCTCTCCTCCACCATCCACATTACATTCTCCGACAGCTCTCCTCCACCATCCACACTACATTCTCCGACAGCTCTCCTCCACCATCCACACCACATTTTCCGACAGCTCTACTCCACCATTCACATTACATTCTCCACATACTACTAAAGACTCCATCTATCAACAAATGTCACCAGGATGTACTATAAAATGTATTTTTTAATGATACAGTTCTCTGGACTGAACAGTTCCATTTGGTATATTTCACTATACATTTATCAGCAGTGTTCTCCAATGTACATTTAGATTTCACTTATGTGTAAAGCATTTCCTGCAGTCTGTTTATAAAAAAAGCCATTCAGGCGTGTTTTTCCTGGTGTTTGACCAGGCTTTCTTTCCTACTGAAATGCTTCCCACACTCTGGACAGGAAAAAGGACGCTCACCAGTGTGAATTCTCTGATGCCTCAGCAGTTTTGCTTTCTCAGTGAAAGATTTCCCGCACTCTGCACATAAAAATGAACGCTCACCCATGTGTATTTTCTTATGCTTAACAAGGTTTCCTTTGTCATTGAAATGTTTCCCGCATTCAGAACAGGAATAGGGACGTTCACCTGTGTGAGTTCTCTTGTGTCTCTGAAGGTCTGATTTCTGAATGAAAGATTTCCCGCACTCTGAACATAAGAAAGGACGCTCACCAGTGTGAATTCTTTGGTGTTTGAGAAGGCCTTCTTTCTTACTAAAACACTTCCCACACACTGGACAGGAAAAAGGACGCTCACCAGTGTGAATTCTCTGATGCCTCAGCAGTTTTACTCTCTCAGTGAAAGATTTCCCGCACTCTGAACATAAAAATGGACGCTCACCCGTATGAATTCTCTTATGCTTAACAAGGTTTCCTTTGTCATTGAAATGTTTCCCGCATTCAGAACAGGAATAGGGACGTTCACCTGTGTGAATTCTCTTGTGTCTCTGAAGGTCTGATTTCTGAATGAAAGATTTCCCGCACTCTGAACATAAGAAAGGACGCTCACCAGTGTGAATTCTTTGGTGTTTGAGAAGGTCTTCTTTCTTACTGAAACACTTCCCACACACCGGACAGGAAAAAGGACGCTCACCAGTGTGAATTCTCTGATGCCTCAGCAGTTTTACACTCTCAGTGAAAGATTTCCCGCACTCTGAACATAAAAATGGACGCTCACCCGTGTGAATTCTCTTATGCTTAACAAGGTTTCTTTTGTCATTGAAATGTTTCCCGCATTCAGAACAGGAATAGGGACGTTCACCTGTGTGAATTCTCTTGTGTCTCTGAAGGTCTGATTTCTGAATGTAAGATTTCCCGCACTCTGAACATAAGAAAGGACGCTCACCAGTGTGAATTCTTTGGTGTTTGAGAAGGTCTTCTTTCTGAATGAAAGATTTCCCGCACTCTAAACATGGAAATGGACACTCACCAGTGTGAGTTCTCTGATGTTTAAGATTTCCTTTGTCATTGAAATATTTCCCACACTCTGAACATGAATAAAGATACCTGCATGTGTGACTTTTCTGATGTTTGAGAAGTGTTTCTTTCTCAGTAAAAAATTTCACACACTCTAAGCATAAGAAAGAACTCTCTCTTGTGTGACTTATCTGTTCTTTATAAAGTGCTCCGTTTTTATTGAAAGATTTCCTACATCCCGAACACATCAATGAATTCTCTGCCGTGTTCCTCAGGTTGTCTACTGTAGTTCCCAATGATTTCATAGAAGAGGGATCCACTGATCTCTCCAAAGTGTAAGCGTTATGATGAGCATTTTGATTAATGTGATTTACTCCTGATGAATATTGTGCAATATTATCATCTTCTGCATTACAATCTGAAGATGAATTAAGATGTCCCTCTGAGGTATTCCAACCATAGTGTCCACCTGTTGGGAAGCAATTTTAAATATAACTTATAAGTATTCTTTGTTTTTTGCATTGAGTCATCATATACTCTACATTGTACAAACTCAACAATTCCCCCTGAAATTTGGCTTGGAATCAGGAAGATGGAACCTTCTTAAGACTTATAAACATGATGCCATATTGAAGAATGAGGAGAAATAAAGTAGTGGTTGACAATTTATCAATAATGGTGGCCTCAAGAACCATCCCTGACATCACCAATAGACCTCAAATTGAGCGTTTGCAATTTTACAAAAACCTTTAGACAAAAAGACTTTGTCCGTATAAAAGTAGAAGGTCAGAGACTGTGAATATTCTATAATGCCGCGTACACACAACAACGTTTTTTTCAACCCGATTATTGTTAAACCGGCCTTGCCTACACACGATCGTGAAAAAAAAAAAATGCTCTAGCAAAGCGCGATGACATACAACACGTACGACGGCACTATAAGGGGAAGTTCCATTCGAATGGTGCCACCCTTGGGGCTGCTTTAGCTGCTTTTGTGTTAGTAAAATACGATTCACGCTTTTCAGTCTGTTACAGCGTGACGAATGTGCTATCTCCATTACAAACGTTTTACCAGAACGAGCGCCCCGGTCTCATAACTTCTGAGCATGTGCGTTTTTTCCTGTCGTTAAAGCCTACAAAAGACCATTTTTTACGACGTTGTGAAAAATGCTCTGGAGCTTACATATGATCGTTTTTAATGACAAACGTAATTTTTTACAACCCGAAAAAAAACAATCGTGTGTATGCGCCATTGAAGGTGGTCAGAAAGTGAAAACATGTTGCAAGAGGAGTTGGAGGAGTAAGGACATGCTGCGGGAGACAATCAGAGGAGCTTTTCATATGGTGTACAATATCTCAACCTCATTTGTTGGGAACATGAAGTTATATTGAGGAATGGAGATGGACCTTTCATATGGTGTACAGTATCTCCTCCTCATTTGTTGGGAACATGATGTTATATTGGGGAATGGAGATGGACCTTTCATATGGTGTACAGTATCTCCTCCTCATTTGTTGGGAACATGACGTTATATTGAGGAGGAATGGAGATGGACCTTTCATATGGTGTACAGTATCTCCTCCTCATTTGTTGGGAACATGACATTATATTGAGGAATGGAGATGGACCTTTCATATGGTGTACAGTATCTCCTCCTCATTTGTTGGGAACATGATGTTATATTGAGGAATGGAGATGGACCTTTCATATGGTGTACAGCATCTCCTCCTCATTTGTTGGGCACATGACGTTATATTGAGGAATGGAGATGGACCTTTCATATGGTGTACAGTATCTCCTCCTCATTTGTTGGGAACATGATGTTATATTGGGGAATGGAGATGGACCTTTCATATGGTGTACAGTATCTCCACCTCATTTGTTGGGAACATGACGTTATATTGAGGAATGGAGATGGACCTTTCATATGGTGTACAGTATCATCTCCTCATTTGTTGGGAACATGACGTTATATTGAGGAATGGAGATGGACCTTTCATATGGTGTACAGTATCTCCCCCTCATTTGTTGGGAACATGACATTATATTGAGGAATGGAGATGGACCTTTTCTATGGTGTACAGTATAAAAATGTGAGTTTTTTTTCTGCATTTAGTGTTTATTACTTACTTGTTTCAGTATGTAGAGATTTTTCTTGTTTACTTTCCATAATCATCTCCCCCTCCTCCATAGACAGCTGAGCTTCACTCACCAACCTCTCTTCTTCTTCCTTAATCTTAACTTTCATGTCTTCTAGTTCTTCATTCTGAACCCCAAAAGCGATAGAATAAATTTGTAAAAATAAACAGGAGATTACATAGAAGAATGTAATCTCATAATGTTTTAATGTTAGATCTCCAGTCCCGCCTACCTGATCAAGTTGTGTATAGCTGTGACCTTCCTGTGTGGAATCCCGGGAATACAGAGGACGGGAAAATCTCCCTGGTGAGTTTCCATTACTGGATCCATCTGTAGGAAACACACACACTGACCGAATACATTGTTTCTATGTGTTTATCAGATGATGGGGGGATCTAGGTGGAGCCTCCGTACTGCTCTCTCCTTTACAATAATGTGCACCACCCTACAGTTTTGGCCCCACTGTTAGCTGGGAATACAGAGGACAGGGACATCTCTCTGGTGGGATCTAAGTGGACCCTCCGTACTGCTCTCTCCTTTACAATAAAGTCTCCTCTTACCCGGTGATGTGAGGGGCAGCTGATTCTCCATCATGATGTCCTTGTAGAGATCCTTGTGTCCTTCTAAATACTCCCACTCCTCCATGGAGAAATAGACAGTGACATCCTGACACCTTATAGGAACCTGACACACACAATGATACAGTCACCATCCACACATATCCCTTGTCTGTTACTGGATAATGTCCCAGAATTCCCGGCACCGCTCACCTCTCCTGTCAGCAAATGAATGATCTTGTTGGTGACTTCTAGAATCTTCTTGGCACTGGTAACCTCTGTTGTCAGGCAGTGAGGTGGAGGCGCTGTGATGGGTGATGTCCTTTGAGGACGGCTACTGGGTGTTGATGACGCATCAGATGTTTTCTCCACTACTTTATAATCCTGTGTAAAGAGAGCATGTGACAGTTATTACTACAAAATTTCCAGAATTCCCACCACCTTTTCAGTCAGGTCATTACAAAGATATAAGAAATGTCATGTGACCTCCCAGAATCCTCCTCACCTCTCCGGTCAGCAGGTAGAGGATCTCCAGGGTGAGGTTTAGTAGCCTCTCAGTCATGTGATTTTGGTCTTTGTCCATTCCTTTTATTTCTGTTTTAAAGTGGGTAAAATAATTATTTGATCCCTGCAAAGTGTGTAAGTTTGCCAATGAATATGAATAGTCTATAATTGTTATTATAGGTATATTATAAATGATAGAGACAGAATATCAACCAAAAATCCAAAAAAACACAATAGAAATGTTATAAATTGAGTTGCAGTTCAGTGAGTAAAATAAGTATTTGGTCTCCAAGGAAAACATGACTTACTAGTTGGTGGAGAAACCCTTGGTGGCAAGCACAGAGGTAAGATGTTTCTTGTAGTTGGTGACCAAATTTGCACACATCTCAGGAGGGATTTTGGTCCATTCTTCTTTACAGATCTTCTCTAAATCCTTAAGGTTTCTAGGCTGTCTCTTGGCAACTCAAAGTTTCAGCTCCCTCTATAAATGTTCTATAGGATTAAGGTCTGGAGACTGGGTAGTCTGACCATAATATTCTTCTTCTTGAGCCACTCCTTTTTGCCTTGGCGGTATGTTTTGGACCATTGTCATGTTGGAAGACTCATCCACGACCCATCTTTTGTTCTGGCTGAGAGAAGGAGGTTCTCATCCAATATTTTAAAATACATGGCCATGTCCATTGGCCTCTCAATGCGGAAAAGTCGGTCTGTACCTTTAGGAGAGAAACTGCCCCAAAGCATGTTTCCACCTTCGTGCTTGACTGTAGGGGTGGTGTTCTTAGGGTCGTAGTCAGCATTTTTCTTCCTCCAAACAGTCGAAGAGTTCAATTTTGGTCTCATCTGACCACAGCACTTTCTCCCAATCCTTCTCTGAATCATTTAGATATTTATTGGCAAACTTCAGACGGGCTGGCACATGGACCTTGTGGGTGCTGCAGGATTTAAATCCACGGCGGTGTAATTGCGCTACAAATGGTTTGTTTGGTAACTGTGGTCCCAACTGTCTTGAGATCATTCAGAAAAGAAAAAAAAGCGCCTCTAATGCCACGTACACACAATCAGATTTTCCATCGGAAAAACCTTGGATGGTTTTTCCGACGGAATGCCGCTCAAGCAGGGCTTGCATACACACAGTCACACAAAAGTTCTCTGAACTTTCGACCGTCAAGAACGCGGTGACATACAACACTACGACAAGCCTAGAAAATTAAGTTCAATGCTTCCAAGCATGCGTCGAATTGTTTCCAAGCATGCATCGGAATTTTGCGCTTCGAAATTGCTACATACAATCGGAATCTCCGATTGGAATTTTTCCGTCGGAAAATTTGAGAACCAGCTCTCAATCTTTTGTTGGCGGGAATTCCAAAAGCAAAAGTTCGATGGAGCATACACGCGGTCGGAATTTTCGTTCAAAAGCTCACATCGCACTTTTGCTGTCGGAATTTCCGATCATGTTTATGAATGAATGAATGAAAAACTTATATAGCGCGACACATGCAAACTAAATCGCCTCTGGGCGCTGGTTGTTTCTGTCTCTCTTGACATCAAAAGAGCAGAGTTTTAATCTGTCTTCTGAAGGTCAGGTGGTTTTCCTCCAACCGAATGCTGGTTGGTAAAGCGTTCCATAGTCTGGGACCCTGGAAAGCAAACCTTCTTTCTCCTTTGGACTTGTATCTGGCTTTGGGTACCTTGACCAAATTTTGGTCGGAGGATCGCAGAACGCGATTGGAATTGTAGGCTTCTATTTTTTCGCAAAGATATTGTGGGGCATATGGATGCACTTATGCATCAGACAGAGTGCTTTAAAAGCAATTTTGTCTTTTACTGGCAACCAATGAAGGGCTCTCAGTGAAGGTGAGATTTATTCCCATGTTTTTTTCCCAGTCACAAGTCTGGCGGCTGTATTTTGCACGGTTTGCAGACGAGTGATTTGGTACTTGGGGAGTCCGAGGTAAAGGGCATTTGCATAGTCCAGTCTGGAGTTCACAATTGTTCCCACCACGACTGCTACGTCTTCTTTGGGAATAAATGGAATAAGTCTGCGTAGTAGGCGCAGCAGATGGTGAGATCCGCTGACTACCCTATTTGTGCGTCCATTGTCATGTAGGAGTCAAAGATGACCCAGAGACTTTTGACTTTGGAGCTAGGGGAGATGATCTGGCCAAACATGGGCGGAGGTGTCCAGGTTGTTGCCAGTTGTGTATGGGGCATTAGTGTAGAAGTAAAACTTTAGATTTTCCAAAAGGGTTAATGGGTAGGAGCACATCAAATTAGTAATATGGCAGGTCATCTGGTGTTCTGGTAGTCCCAAGGAGTCTCAGGCATATCTAGAGGTGTAATTCTATGGCAACCTATTCTGAAATGGCCGACAGATGAAAGCCACAACTCTCCTGGACACTGGGAAGACAGATACGCTGTCTGAGACAGCATGGAAGCCAAATCTCGTAAGTGATGTCAATGGGAAGGGACCAGCAACCAGCGTGGACAGCAAACCGGAAGTGATGTCATCAAGTCTTACTTCTGCACTTAGAGGGGCCTTTTTTTTTTTTTTTTCATTTTACTTCCAGAGTTTGCTTCTCTCTTCTGCTGCGAGAAGTGAATGAAGACCTTTTTCTATTTCTATATAGACTGATATCAGCTTGGTCTGTTACTCAGAGTGCCCTTATACACACTTTTATCTTGAGATCATTCACAAGCTCCTCCTGTGTAGTTCTGGGCTGATCCCTTACTTTTCTCATGATCATCCTATCCCCATGAGGTGAAACCTTGCATGGAGCTCCAGACCGAGGGCGATTGATGGTTAATTTGTAGTTCTTCAATTCGTAAATAATCGCTCCAACAGTTGTCTCCTTCTCACCAAGTTTCTTGCTGGTGTTCTTGTAGCCCATTCCAGCCTTGTGGAGGTCTACAGTCTTGTCCCTGACTGTAAGAGAATGTATAAAACAATTCTCTCTATTTCCCTATGTTTTGCTAAATATGTATATATGAGTTTTTAGCAAGAATCTTCTCTGGTTTACAGTTTTTGTGGTTGAGCCATGTCTAGGAAGAAACTTCCCTTTTCTGTTAAGAAGTAAAGCTATAATATGTCTATCTGTAGGCAACATCTGTTTCTCACCTCCATAGACTTTATCTTGTGGTGCGTGGTTTAAGACACCTCTGCCCAGAATACATTTCCTGTTTGTAACAGCACTGGTAAACAGAGTGAACCACAACTGCGGTTAAGCAAGCATTTCAATGCGCTTCTTTATGTGACAACTAAGTATTGGGCCCCAGGCGTCAATCCTCACAAACAGGAGTTTGGGGGATCTCTACATCATCTCTCTGTCACAAAAAGAAAGTGTTGAGCTACTAAGGAGGGATGCATTACAACATGCGACCAGAGCTTAGCGTTTAAAATGATATAATATACTTTAAGGTTAAGATTCCAATACACCTCTATATGCAAGTAATTATCAGTACGGGGCCCCAGGGGTCACTCCACACAAACAGGAGTTTGGGGGTTCTCTACATCATATCACTTTGAGCATATAGGGATGTATTAGGCCACTGAGGGAGATGGCATTAAATACCATCAACCCCTAGCATAGAAAAGTTAGAGCGAACATGTTCAAACAATTAGGACAAGGCCTATAATGGATTTGTACTTATGTCAAGCTCGTAATAAATAGGATTTGTAGTGACAACTAGTAGTTGCATATAAAAGGCAATATAGCTCAGGTTATTATAGTTGCATATATGAGGGGAATATTGCATACGAAAAAGTAGTTGCACGTGAGAGGCAATATAGCTCAGGTAATTATAGTTGCATATATGAGGTGAATATTGCAAAAGTAATTTGAGGGTAGCTGCCCCTTTAAGGTACTCTTTAGCAAACAGTCCTTAGTCCAGCAGTATATTCCAATAAGTATGTTGATATCCACAAGGCATATTAAGTAACCACAAATGTATTAGATGGAACACAAGCAGCAGATCTTCTTATAGGACTACAAGTTATACAATAGCTACTTATCCGTTTGCAGACTTTAATGTAGGAGATGGGATTCCGTGGTGTAGGGTGTTCAGCAAAGGCCTCAAAGGTTGTCCCCAGCAATGGCTCTGCATTGTAGTAGGTGCAATAGCACCAAAGTAGTAGTTGTTGCCTGGAACGGTGTCGCAGCATGTGAAGCGATGGAAGCAGTATGAGTAGCGTGGCCAAGCTACGGCTGACAATAATAGAACAATGTTTCTATTTAAAATGAATGCCTTTATAGGCAGTGAACAGGTGCAGTGCATCACACGGAATTCAAGAAAACCACCGTCGATAGCGGCGCACTGCCGTGTTCCAAGCTGGAACGCACCACGGCACCGGGCGATGACGTCATCACGCGCGCGCCGTAAGCGTTCCAGCATGGAACTCACTTCGCCGCTGATAGTGCCTGTCATTACCAGAAGTAATAGGTAAGCGGAGCGCCTGTTACACTGTTCTAACACACATCATTGAGATGAAAACAGGAACTTGCATTGTCAGGATGGAAGCAGATGTTTGCTAATAAGATGACGTATGTCCCTCCTAAGCCCCAGCTTTATTGTCTTTACAAACTGCATAAATACTGTGAATCTGTGTTCAATAAACTAGAGACCTTTTGATAACACTCAAATGTTTATATGCATCATTGGGTTCTCTCTCAGATATGACGGGTAATTAAAGTGCTATTTTGCATTACCTAAGAATACACCTGGGTGGCTATATTACATATCCTCATCACTGACATTGTTTGACAGCTCTTTGGTCTTGCCAATCATGGTGAGGTTTGAATGGAAGAAAGATTCTGTGGACAGGTGTCTTTTCTACACATAAGGAGTTGTCATTAGGAGTACCTTCTTACATTGACAGGACTAATCTGTGTACCACATGAGAACCTACTGTAGTCTGTGGGAGCCAGAATTATTGTTGGTTGGTAGGGGATCAAATACTTATTTTACTCACTGTAACTCAATTTATAACATTTGTATCATGTGTTGTTTCTGGATTTTTGGTTAATATTCTGTCTTTATCATTTATCATGTTCCATCAGCCATCAAGAACCGACTCCAACTATAACGCAATAACTCTATTGTCAGGATGTACCCTTTAAAAAAATGGATTTGGTTTTATTATACACTTCTATGAACTGGATAGTTCCACCTTACATTTGTTAACATAATCATCAGCAATGTGTAATTCAATGTCCAATCAGATCTCCTTCATGTGTAAAACATCTCCCCAACTTTCAAATGTGACTTTTCTGATGTTTGAGGAGGCTTTCTTTCTTTGTGAAAGATCTCCCGCAGTCCGAACACAAATATGGACGCTCTCCCGTGTGACTTCGCTGATGCCTAATAAGTTTCGCTTTGTCATTAAAACATTTCCCACACTCCGAACACGAGAAAGGACGCTCCCCCGTGTGAATTCTCTTATGTTTAAGGAGGTTTCCCTTATCATTAAAAAATTTCCCGCACTCTGAGCACGAAAACGGACGCTCACCCGTGTGAGTTCTCTGATGTTTAAGAAGGTTTCCTTTGTTACCGAAAAATTTCCCGCACTCCAAACACGAATAGGGGCGCTCGCCCGTGTGAGTCCTCTTGTGTCTAAGAAGGTCTGATTTCTGAATGAAACCTTTGCCACACTCTGAACAGGTGAAAGGTCGCTCACCGGTGTGAATCCTCTGGTGTTTAAGAAGGTCTCCTTTCTGAATGAAACATTTCCCGCACTCGGAACATAAATAAGAAACCTCGCACGTGTGGCTTTTCTGGTGTGTAAGAAGCCTTCTTTTCTCAGCAAAGCATTTCCCGCACTCTGGGCATGAGAAAGGACGCTCACCGGTGTGACTTCTCTGGTGTACAAGAAGGCTTCTTTTTACAGTGAAACTTTTCCCACACTCTGCACATGAGAAAGGACGCTCACTCGTGTGATTTTTCTGTTTGGAGAGTGCTTCGTTTTCAGAGAGAGATTTCTGACAAACTGAACAGGTCAACGTTCTCTCCACTGAGTTACCTCCTACAAAACCTAAAGACGATTCTGTGGGATTAGATGGATTTGTTGATTTATACAGACTATGGGGTCCAAGTGGAAGATCTGAAGTAAAACTATGTGATCTGTCAGGGTTTGCTAGATCCATGGATCTCTCCAAATCATAAGGTCTGTCATGTATATTTTGAGTAAGCAGCTTTACTCCTGGAGAATCCTTTGTGATGCCATTATGTTCTGCATTATAACCTGAAGATAACATGAGATGTCCTTCTGGGGTGTTCCCGATATAGCGCCCACCTGTTGGCAAACCATTTAAAAAATAATAAGAACTAATTATGTCCTACATTCAGGAATCACATATGCTGATAAACCTTTAAACAGTTTCTCTTAGCTTTGGTTTAGAATTGGGGCGATCTTAACATTGGAGATGGACCTTTCATATGGTGTACAGTATCTCCTCCTCATTTGTTGGGAACATGACGTTATATTGAGGAATGGAGATGGACCTTTCATATGGTGTACAGGATCTCCTCCTCATTTGTTGGGAACATGACGTTATATTGAGGAATGGAGATGGACCTTTCATATGGTGTACAGTATCTCCTCCTCATTTGTTGGGAACATGACGTTATATTGAGGAATGGAGATGGACCTTTCATATGGTGTACAGTATCTCCCCCTCATTTGTTGGGAACATGACGTTATATTGAGGAATGGAGATGGACCATTCATATGGCCTTCTCCATGTCTGTCTGTCCACCTGCAAGGTGATTAATGTGGCCAGTCTCTGGGTGGAGCCCAAACCTGATTTATGCCAGCCAAGCCTGCAATCTCAGTATCTCCTCCTCATTTGTTGAGAACATGACATTATATTAAGGAATGGAGATGGATCTATCATATGGTGTACAGTATCTCCTCCTCATTTGTTGGGTACATGATTTTTTTTCCCAAGACAGGAGATGGAACTTTCATATGGTGTACTTTATATACATAGAAGTTGATTACTTACTTGTGTCTATGTGTAGAGAAGATTCCTCCTGTTTACTTTTCATAATCATGTCCCCCTCCTCCATTAACTGCTGATCTCCACTCACCAGCATCTCTTCTTCTTCCTCTTTAATCTCAACTTTGATGTCTTTCAGTTGTTCACCCTAAACCCCAAAGATGATGCAATACATTTTTAAAAAAGGTACAAGAGATTACATGGAAAAATTTAATTTCACAGCTTAAAATATATATTTAAGTCTACATGTTCAGTCCCACCTACCTGATGATGATGGGGGATGGTGTGATCTTCCTGTGTGGAATCCTGGGAATGAGGACATCTCTCTGATGGGTTCCCATTACTGGATCCATCTGTAGGAAACACACACACACACTGACTGAATACATTGTTTCTATGTGTTTATCAGATGATGGGGGATCTAGGTGGAGCCTCCGTACTGCTCTCTCCTTTACAATAAAGTCTCCTCTTACCCGGTGATGTGAGGGGCGGCTGATTCTCCATCATGACGTCCTTGTAGAGATCCTTGTGTCCTTCTAAATACTCCCACTCCTCCATGGAGAAATAGACAGTGACATCCTGACACCTTATAGGAACCTGACACACACAATGATACAGTCACCATCCAGACACATCCCTTGTCTGTTACTGGATAATGTCCCAGAATTCCCGACACCGCTCACCTCTCCTGTCAGCAGATCAATGATCTTCTTGGTGACTTCTAGAATCTTCTTGCCACTGGTTACCTTTGTTGTCAGGCAGTGAGGTGGAGGCTCTGTAAGGGGTGATGTCCTGTGAAGACGGCTGCTGGGTGTTAATGGATCACCAGATATTTTCTTCACTACTTTATAATCCTGTGTAAAGAGAAAAAGTATTAATTATCACAACAGACTTCCCAGAATCCTCCTCACCTCTCTGGTCAGCTCTGTGTTTTATTAATAGAAATAAGAGTGATGTCATGTGACCTCCTACAATCCTCCTCACCTCTCCGGTCAGCAGGTAGATGATCTCAAGGGTGAGGTCCAATATCCTCCTCCTCATGTAACTTTGGTCCTCCTCCATCTTCATTGATGTGGTCATGTGACTTACACAGGACTCTCCTTACTGTAGACGGATAATAAACTGAGAATTATCTGGACTGTACTGGGATTAATAATGTTTGCTCAGAGTTACTCCATCTCAGATGGCTTCTTATATGATATTAAAGACGGTTAACTTTATTCCAAACGAATAAAAGAGAATCCCTCTAGAACTTTTTTTTTTAAAAGCCTATGGCGTGCAAAACACATCCAAAAACTCCACCCGGTGCAGTAAAAATGTGCACACACATAAAGAGTGTTCACAAAAACGTGCAGACGGGCGTAACGTCAAGTGGTCCTCCTGTGATAAGGACCCAAACCCTTATCCCCCGGGGCGTTAGGCTCCAAACGGGGACTGAGGTACTGTGGTCCGAGCAGCCGAAGCCGACGCGGACCCAACTTCCTTGGAGGGTCTGCCGAAACAGAACCCTCCCAGTACTAGGTGGGGCTCCCCAGCAGGGAGACCCCATGAGAGCAGGCAAACTAAGCCAGATGGTCATGTCCACCCACTCCCAAGACGATCAGGGCTGGCCCGAGGACCGGCACCCTACTAATCACACAGTGAACAAATAACGTGCACAAACAAAAAAAAAAGACAAAAACGTGACAAACATAGGCTAATAAATTAAAAGTGATTTGATTAATGAGAGTATGTCTATGAATATAAAAGCAACAGTTTAGGCTAACATGCATTCTTCCTCTGGTTAGAAGACACATCTAGTTACAGAAAAACAAGGTATATATCATAAGCCAAAAATTACGCGTGTCTCCACTGTAACCATTTACGTGATCAAAAAAATTTTGATCTGTGATCCTTTTGCCCGACTTACCTCACGTGTAACTTTGTACCTTGATGTGTCTCCTAATGTTTCCAAACTCATTACCTTGTATAAAACTTTCTCAATAGATTACCAATTCTGCAAAACACCCGATCATTTCTCCTAAACATATTTGTATGTGTTGCAGTTACTGGGTGTAAATCTAAAATAATATCTTATTGTCTCCTCTCTACTTCCTCCTGACTCACCTCTCACCTGGAACTTCCTGTCTGTATATTACATCACTTCCTGTATGATCTTTATATCACTTCCTGTGTCTTTGCGTTCCACTGACAATGCCTTTGATCGTCTCCTTGTGAAAACTATAAAAAAAACTGCAGCCTGTGTTGTTTTTCAATACATTGGCAGCTGCTTTCTTGGGCGTTCTTCAATTTGGTTGTATACATTACTTGAATTGAAGGCCAAAAAAGGAAAACATTTAAGAAAAAAAGTTCTATTATATTAAGGTGACCAGATTTTTTAAATCAAATCCGGGGACATATTTTTTTTTACTAATAATAACAACAATCAGCGGGACTCTGCCCGTCGCTGCCACCTCTCAAGTCTTACTCTTCGGGCCCCGGCTACTGGATGGGGAGCGGAGGAAGATCACTCCACCAGGGAAGGCAAGGAGATAAGCAGGCAGGTGACTGGCCAGGATTTGAGCCAAGGCAGAAGAACATGCCAGCGGAGCTGAATGGGCATGCGCCCGAAGCTGAAGAAATATTCCCTCTGCTCTGACCAGCACATGATCATCAGAAAGGCGCACATGTAATGAAAAAATACACCCCCCCCCCCCCCCCAAGCTAGTAGGCACAGCAAAGCAGGGGTGTTTAATTCCAATTTTTTTTATTTTAATTCTAAAGTTGGGAGGTATGCCACCAATGTAAGAGGACGTTTATTTACTGACCATCAATGTAGGGGGACAGACATTTTCTTTACTGACCACCAATGTACGGGAATATTTTCTTTACTGACCACCAATGTACAGGAATGTTTTCTTTACTGACCACCAATGTACGGGAATGTTTTCTTTTCTTTAATCCTTTCAGGTAAGTAATGATGTTTTTAGCTGTCTATAAGTAGGATCTACCAATAACCACAAATCCAATGGGTTTATTCTCCCAGTGACCAGCAAAGTAAGGGGGGGGGCACGTCTTCACTGACACCACAGTAAGCGGATGTTATCTTACTGAACACCAATGTAAGGCTGGGTTCACACTACGATTTTCCCGTCCGTCAGCCGCATACGATTTCAGTTTTGAAAACGTACGGGCCCGTACGGGAAAACTCATACATAGACAATGCATTGCAAATCGTATGCACTCAGATGCATCCGGGTGTGTACGATTTGCTGGCAAAACGTTTTTTAACAGTACACAAAACCGTGTTCGACCACGGTTTTGAGTCCGTTTTTGAAACCGTATGGCAAACGCATAAGTTTTTTTTTAACATTAAAGTCAATGGAAAACGCACATATGTGCGGTTCCATACGTATAAACCGTATGCGTTTTTCGTCTGCGCATGCGCATTTTCAAAACAAGAAAATCTTTTTTTATTAAATGACACTAATTCCAAAAACGTATGCGTTTTTTTAATCAAAACCTGATGTAACCGTACGCACTTTTTGAAACCGTATACGTTTTATAAACGCATACGTTTACGTACGGTTCAATCAGTTTCAGCCGCATACGTTTTTTCATATAAATCGTATGCGGCTGACGGATGGGAAAATCGTAGTGTGAACCCAGCCTAAATTAGACCTGCAACCATTACTGGTCAGTAAAGAACTTTCCTCCTAAGACCTGGAAATTATTTCAAGACTTCCTCCTTAGGAGTGGGACCAGTAGATAATTTCCTCTCATTTTCAGGTAAGTAATTGATAACAATGATGTTTTGAGCTGTCTGTAAGGAGACCACCATAATAACAGGATGCTACATCGTTGACCACCAATGCAAAGGGATATTTCTTTACTGAGGAGACACTGACCTTATTGAGCAGCAATGGTGTCAAATATAATTTAGGCAGGTGCTATTCTCCCAGTGACCACCACAGTAATTGGGCACTCCTTCATTGGCCAATGGCCATCAATGTAAGGTGATGTTTGTTTATTTACCACCAATGTAAGGAGACATTTCCTTGTTGGCCATCAATGTAGAAATTATTGATCATTGTAACGGGATGACTAGTGACGCCCAGAGACTTTTGAGGGATGGGGGATACTCCTGTGCCAGCGGCACTAAGGACTCTTGGGTCTAAGGCCCTGTACACACGAGCAAATAGATTTGTTCAAATCGGTCGGACAGACCGATTTGAACAAATCTGTCTGCTGGCCGCTTTGGTTTGATCCCTGTACACACGATCAAACCAAAATCCCCGCCAGCAGACAGCGCGGTGACGTGGCGGTGACGTTGACGCCACCACGTCACCGCACCAGGAAGTAAATTACTTCCACGCATGCGTCAAATCCATTCAACGCATGTGCGAGAAGATATGTCTGCTGGTTAGCGTACTAACCAGCAGACATGTCGGGCGGACGGATTCCCAGCCGACAGATTTTAAAGCATGCTTTAAAATCTGTCGGCTGGCCAAATCCGTCTGCTCGCCCGTACACACGATCGAATCTGTCTGCTGGGACGGTCTGGCAGACCGTTTCCAGCAGATAGATTTGATTGTGTGTACGCGGCCTAAGGTCACCCTGTGCCCCTTTTGGGCATAGGGTGGCTTATAAATAATAATTCATGTATTGCAGGATATCTTGAGATATTACAAGTTGTTGGTTAATGTTGACCCACACCAGGTCAATAGACTCCTAAGATATTCCATTGTCCGTTGTGTAAGGCTGTAGAGGTGTTATTTCAGGTCTGCTCCTAAGACCTTTCATTGTGTATGTGACTCTAAAGGTCAGACATCTCTCTTCAGGTGTATTGAATTAGCATTAGCATGTCAATTATGTTTAGTAAAGGAATGTGACTTGTCAAGCTGTAGTAATTACCTCCTCTAATTGCGGATACGGGACGTCTGGGGGATGACTAACGATTAGCTCAACGGGATATCATTATCTAAAAGAATGTGATTGAAGCCCCCATGGTGTGAAGTTGGGGTTGGAGAGTTTGATTGTTCCTGTGATTACTGAAACATGCCTTGTACTGTATATGAGAGCTAACCATTAAATAGTTTGTTCATTCATTTGAAACCAGAACCCAGAGCTGTGTGTGTCTCGGTGATTCTGGGGGAATGAATCGGGTCCTGTCGGCTGGTTTGTCGGGGTGTCGTATAAGCTGTCTTGTCTTGGGTTGATGGAAGATCGTAAACGGTGGTGACCGTTACAATCATGTACTAAGTTTGAGCAGAGCTTCCCCAAGACCTAAAAACAGTTCATGGGTTTCTCCTTGGTAAAAAGGATGAGAATGGCTGCACTAGAACATCACAAATGGACCTTCCGGACTCTTTGTCTTGCCAATAAAGCACTAATGGATAACGCTCTTCAAACAATTCATGCACGATTTTTATTTTTTTATTACAAACAGTGTTCCAGGGCTCGAGTCCTGAGGGAACACGTGGGAATGGTGTCCCTGCACTTTTTCACAGCAGGAACGCAGATCCCTTTGCAGGACTAGAGCAACCACGAGCAGCCAAACCGATCCTAAACTAAGCGGCGATGCCCAGCATTCCCGCATAGTGAAGGACTTGACTCAGTGTCAGGGGCAGGCGAACTGAGTGGAGCAGACTTGGAGCTTCTCTTCTAGGCTCCGACCTCACCCGCCACCTGTCCTTCAGTACGTGGCCGGTTGAGTGTGACATCACACGGAGGCGGAGTCACACAGAAACGCTAGGGCGAGCCTGCATCTCCTCACCTCACACCGTCACACGCACTCTGCCTTGACACACTGACACTGTGTGTGCAGTGAGCTGTAAAAAAAGCCCTTTTGGTACTCTGCTATAATATATATTTATAAATATAGACTGACCAGCCAGCCAGCAACCTGAGGCCAGCCAGCACCCCGAGATCAGCCAGGCAGCAACCTGAGGCCAGCCAGCCAGCACCCTGAGACCAGCCAGGCCAGCACTGAGACCAGCCAGGCCACCACCGAGTACCCTGAGGCCAGCCAACCAGCACCCTGAGACCAGCTAGGCCAGCACTGAGAACAGCCAGGCCAGCACCGAGTACCCTAAGGCCAGCCAGCCAGCACCCTGAGACCAGCCAGGCCAGCACTGAGAACAGCCAGGCCAGCACCGAGTACCCTAAGGCCAGCCAACCAGCACCCTGAGACCAGCTAGGCCAGCACTGAGAACAGCCAGGCCAGCACCGAGTACCCTAAGGCCAGCCAGCCAGCACCCTGAGACCAGCCAGGCCAGCACCGAGACCAGTCAGGCCAGCACCGAGTACCCTAAGGCCAGCCAGCCAGCACCCTGAGACCAGCCAGGCCAGCACCGAGACCAGTCAGGCCAGCACCGAGTATTCTGAGGCCAGCAAGCCAGCCAGCACCCTGAGACCAGCCAGGCCAGCACTGAGACCAGTCAGGCCAGTACTGAGACCAGCCAGGCCAGCACCAGTATTTTCTGTGAAATATATATGCATATGAGCGTATTTTTTTTGCAGTGGGGGAGTGGCTCTTGGGTGGGAGTTGCCACACCATTTTCCCCAGGACTTGACCCCTGCTGAGAACTATGAAGAATAAATAAAGAAGCTTTATTTTAAATCCAATGCTGTACGTTCAAGTTAAAATATAAAATGATAATAAATCTATGATATGACTTGGGTGGTCCAATGACAAGCCAGCTGGAGTAAAGCAAAACAAAGAGCATTGTTGAGTAACGACCAAACAAACAATAGGTTTTCCTAGCAATGTGCATGTGCTTGCCGCCATCTTGGGAAGGCTTAACAACGAATCGCACTGGGCGGATGACATGTTCTTATCTTTATGCATCTTGTAAGTTGACACTTGTGGTATTTAACCACTTAACCCCCGGACCATATTGCTGCCCAATGACTAGAGCACTTTCTGTGATTCGGCACTGCGTCGCTTTAACTGACAATTGTGCGGTCGTGCAACGTGGCTACCAAACAAAATTGGCGTTCTTTTTCCCCCCACAAATATAGCTTTCTTTTGGTGGTATTTGATCACCCCTGCGGCTTTTATTTTTTGCGCTATAAACAAAAATAGAGCGACAATTTTGAAAAAAATGCAATATTTTTGACTTTTTGCTATAATAAATATCCCCCAAAAATATCTAAAAAAACTCCTCAGTTTAGGCCGATACGTATTCTTCTACATATTTTACGTAAAAAAAATCGCAATAAGCGTTTATTGATTAGTTTGCGCAAAAGTTATAGCGTTTACAAAATAGGGGGTAGTTTTATGGCATTTTTATTAATATTTTTTTTTACTAGTAATGGCGGCGATCAGCATTTTTTTTCAGTACTGCGACATTATGGCGGGCACTTCGGACACTTTTGACACATTTTTGGGACCATTGGCATTTTTTTAGCGATCAATGCTATACAAATTCTATACAAATGCATTGGATTACTATAAAAATGCCATTGGCAGTGAAGGGGTTAACACTAGGGAGCAGGGAAGGGGTTAAGTATGTTCCTGGGTGTGTTCTAACTGTATGGGGGGGGTGGCCTCACTAGGGGAAATCACTGATCTTCTGATCATACATTGTATGAACAGAAGATCAGCGTTTCCCCCGCTGACAGGACCGGGAGCTTTGTGTTTACACACATACCTCCCGTTCCCCGCTCTGTAACGAGCGATCGCGTGTGCCCGGCGGCGATCGTGCCCGCCGGGCACGCGCACGGGACTCGGGGGCACGTGCGCCGGCGGCACGCCCACATTAAAAGCGGACGTATAGCTACGGGCTCTCGCCTAGGAGAGCCGACCTGACGCAGTAAAATGACGGCGGCAGGTTGGTAAGCAGTTAATAAAGTGTTTTCATATATCCTATACAAACACGCAGCAGGTTGTGACTTTTGAGAATGAATAAGTGCACAGTACATGCAGATACAGAGGTTACTGAGGGTTTGACTTAAAGTTCTTTTACTGCAAATTGCACGTCTATTGAATAGTTACAGGTGTAAACGCTAACAATGAACTTCTCTTATTTGCACCTTTCTGGTCTGTTAAATTCCATTAACCACTTGGCAACCAGCCCCTATCATTATACTGCGGCAGGTCGGCTCGTTCCCGCAAATCGCCATAGGTGTACGTCAGCTCCTTTAAGAGCCACTGCAGGCGCGCGCACCCGCTTGCACTGTGGGGGACCCGATGTGTGTGGCTGGCAGCCGCGATGGCCGCCGACCACCCGCGATCACGGAAACGAGAACCAGAACTGGGATCTGTCAATGTAAACAGACAGACCTCCATTCTGACAGGGGAGTAGAGAGAGATTGTATGTTCCTAGTGATTAGGAACAGTGATATGTCTCCTCCTCCAGTCAGTCAGTTCCATCCCACCCCACCACAGTTAGAAACACCTCCTTAGGGAACACATTTAACCCCTTGATCGCCCCCTAGTGTTAACCCCTTCCCTGACAGTGACATTTATTTAGTAATCAGTGCATTTTTTAGCACTGTAAAGATCGCTGTATAAATGTCACTTGTCCAAAAAACTGTAAAAAAAGTGTCCAATCTGTCCGCCGCAATGTCGCAGTCCCGTTAAAAATCGCAGATCGCCACCATTACTAGTAAAAAATAAATAAATAAAAATGCCATAAATCTATTCCCTATATTGTAGAAATTTTGCGCAAACTAATCAATATAGGCTTATTGTGATATATATATATTATAAAGAATATTATATATTCTTTACCAAAACTATGTAGAAGAATACATATCGGCCTAAACTGATGAAGACAATTTTTTTTTGACATTTATTATAGCAATAAGTAAAAAAACTTTTTTTTTTCAAAATCTTTTTTTTATAGCGCAAAAAATTAAAACCGCAGAGGTAATCAAATACCACCAAAAGAAAGCTCTATTTGTGGGGGGAAAAAAGCAATTTTGTTTGTGTACAGCGTCGCACGATTGCAACGCAGTGCCATATCGCAAAAAACGGCCTGGTCATTAACCTCCCTGGCGGTGTTCCCGAGTCTGACTCGGGGTTAGATTTCTGTGCT
This sequence comes from Rana kukunoris, assembly GCA_029574335.1. Lineage (NCBI taxonomy): Eukaryota > Metazoa > Chordata > Amphibia > Anura > Ranidae > Rana > Rana kukunoris. Next base: position 179,072,959 of record CM056056.1, on the reverse strand, counting down.
ACGATCGGTAACCCAGAGTCAGACTCGGGCTCGCCTCGCAGCATCCACAGAGACTGTTACGACGCACGGGGACGGAGAACGGCGCCAAATTCAAAAATGTAAACAAACACTTCACATACAGTACACTGTAATCTTATAGATTACAGTACTGTATGTAAAAAATACACACCCCCCATGTCCCTAGTGGTCTGCCCTGTGCACTACATGTCCTTTTATATAATAAAAACTGTTCTTTCTCCCTGCAAACTGTAGATTGCCCATAGCAACCAAAAGTGTCCCTTTATGGCAAAAATTGTTTTAGAGCAGCTAAAAAACAGCAATAATAAATCAGAATCACTTGCAGAATTTAGCGATAGCGATTTATGGGGAAATTCGTCATAAAAAATAAAAAAATTAAAGCAAAAGTTCTGCAACTGAGCAAATTTCAGTGATTTTGATTTGATTACATTATTGAATAATTTTTACTATAATTATATTATTATTTGTTATAATTTTTTATAATTATTTATTATATTATAATTTTTAATAAAAAAAATAAAAAATAAAATCATACCCGGGATGCCTATTAGACTCTTGTTTGGACAGATTTAAGTGAGTTATTCCTAAGAATTACAGGCCTACAGTATAAAACGCTAAATTCCCTTGCAAATAATGGTACCGCTTTCAGCACCTAAAATCTGAAAGAATCATACCGCCAGGGAGGTTAAGGGGGTAAACCTTCCAGTCTGTAAGTGGTTAAAAGGGTTTGTTTTATCTCCATATCTTTGTCAATCCTTCCACAGATCTAGAGAACTTCCTGTGCTCCTTGCCTCTGCTACAATGAAATCCCAAGCAATGTTATCATCCTTGCCCAGCAATGTTGGTGAACTACACAACCTATACCCACATTAGAGGGAGAGGGGTTCTGTAGTCCAAATCCAAACCATGCCTAGGGTATGACGTTGATCCTCCAGAGATACAGTACAATAGGTGAGCGTTCTCAGCCTAAGGCAGGAAATATTTTACTGGCAGGGGAAAATAAAGGAAAACAAAGACAAAGAAAACAGAACAAATGCAGCCGCTACATCTTAGGACTGGTAAACTGCCAGGGAATGACTTATCATACAGTTTTTTGGACTGACCAAAACCTCCTGTTACACGTCCCCACACAATAGTCAACAGGATCAATGAGTGCTCTGATGTCGAATTAAATTTCCTTTATGTGTAAAACATTTCCCGCACTCTGAGCACGAATAAGGACGCTCTCCGGTGTGAATCCTCTGGTGATAAAGAAGGCTTCCTTTCTGAGTGAAACATTTCCCGCACTCCGCACAGGAAAAAGGACGCTCCCCCGTGTGACTTCGTTGGTGTGCGAGCAGTTTCCCTTTGACAGTGAAAGATTTCCCGCAGTCTGAACATGAATAAGGGCATTCGCCCGTGTGGCTTCTCTGGTGCGTGAGAAGGCTTCCTTTCTGAGTGAAACCTCTCCCGCACTCTGGGCATGAAAAGGGGCGTTCACCCGTGTGACTTCTCTGGTGGGTAACTAGGGCTCTATTCTCAGTGAAACATTTTCCGCACTCTGAACACGAATAAGAATTCTCTTTCCTGTGAGTTCTCCTGTGTGCATCAAGTTCGCCCTTTTTAGAGACAGTCTCCCCGCACTCTGAACATGTAAAGAGCACACTGGTGTGAGATCGGAGATGGGTGAAAAGTTCAGACCTCCTGGTGAAAGATTTCCCGCACCCCAAACAAGACAACGAACTCTCATCTTTTGGGGTCAAAGCAGATTCTTTGGGATTAGATGGATCTGTTGATGTATCCGCACTGTGAGATCTCCATTGGATATCTGAAGTCATATTAAGTGATTGTTCAGAAGATATTTCCGGATTAGATGCTTCTATTGATTTCTCCAAATAATAAGTAACTGAATTTACAGACATTGAAGTCTGGCTTAAGCCATTATCTTCTGATTTACAACCAGCAGATAATATTGGATGTTCCTCCAGAGTTTTCCTGACTTGAAGTCCATCTGCTAAAAAATCTAAAAAAGTTAAAAGTGCTAGTAGTTAAAGAGTCATGTAAGTTGGTCAATCAGTCAACAGATTTATAGAATCCTGACACTGAAATATAACAAAACAAACCAGATAAAGGAAGCAAAACATGGAGATGGACCATTCATATGGTGTACAGTATCTCCTCCTCATTTGTTGGGAATGGAGATGGACCATTCATATGACCTTCTCCATGTCTGTCTGTCCACCTGCAAGGTGATTAATGTGGCCAGTCTCTGAGTGGAGACCAAACCTGATTTAAGCCAGCCAAGCCTGCAATCTCAGTATCTCCTCCTCATTTGTTGGGAACATGACGTTATATTGAGGAATGGAGATGGACCTTTCATATGGTGTACAGTATCTCCTCCTCATTTATTGGGAACATGACATTATATTGGGGAATGGAGATGGACCTTTAATATGGTATACAGTATCTCCTCCTAATTTGTTGGGAACATGACGTTATATTGAGGAATAGAGATGGACCTTTTTTATATGGCCTTCTCCATGTGTGTCTGTCCACCTGCAAGGTGATAAACGTGGCCAGTCTCTGGGTGGAGACCAAACCTGATTTAAGCCAGCCAAGCCTGCAATCTCAGTATCTCCTCCTCATCTGTTGGGAACATGACGTTATATTGAGAAGTGAGGATGGACCTATAATAGGGTGTAAAGTACCTCGACTTTATTTGTTGGGAGCTCAATCCATTCTAACACTAATCGGGAAATGGTGACCCTTCATCTTACAATAGGGGGGATGACTTTTCAACATGAACCGACTTCCCAATGTTGCTGATCTACCATGTATAATGCAGTCTTGTCTTATCTGATAATATCAAAATCTGTTAATTCTCCAAAACATTTGGTTAAATGCCAAACTTTATTCTAGTAGAAATAAAGTTAAACCACGGAGCAACTGTTTCTTATACAGTGTCTGTTACTAACCTGCGTTGATACCTAGAGATGGTTTATCCTGTTCGCTTTTCATTGTCATTCCAACCTCCTCCATAGACTGCTCAGCTCCCCTCACATACATCTCCTGTTCTTCCTCTTTAACTTCAACTTTCATAATCAGGTCTTCACCCTAAACCCCAAAATTAAAGAAAATAACATTTTTTTAAAGTAAACGTTAAAACAAGAGACAAGGTAGAAGAATACCATCTCATACAGATTTTGGAATATTCTATCCCACCTACCTGATGATGATGAGGGATGGTGTCACCCTCCTGTGTGGAATCTCGGGAATACAGAAGACAGGGACATCTCTCTGGTGGGTTCCCATTACTGGATCCATCTGTAGGAAACACACACACTGACTGAATACATTGTTTCTATGTGTTTATCAGATGATGGGGGATCTAGGTGGACCCTCCGTACTGCTCTCTCCTTTACAATAAAGTCTCCTCTTACCCGGTGATGTGAGGGGCGGCTGATCCTCCATCATGACGTCCTTGTAGAGATCCTTGTGTCCTTCTAAATACTCCCACTCCTCCATGGAGAAATAGACAGTGACATCCTGACACCTTATAGGAACCTGACACACACAATGATACAGTCACTATCCAGACACATCCCTTGTCTGTTACTGGATAATGTCCCAGAATTCCCGGCACCGCTCACCTCTCCTGTCAGCAGATCAATGATCTTCTTGGTAACTTCAAGAATCTTTTTCCTATTGTTCCTCTTGGGTTTCAGGGAATGAGGTGTAGGCACTGTGATGGTTAAATGGTCACCAGACTTCACTGGAGGACAACTCTGTTTTGAAAAAGCAACAATAATGTCATGTGATCTCCCAGAATCCTCCTCACCTATCCGGTCAGTTCTGTGTTTTCTTAATAGAGATAGGAGTGATGTCATGTGACCTCCCAGAATCCACCTCTCCGGTCAGGTCTGTGTTTTATTAATAGAGATAAGAGTGATGTCATGTGACCTCCCAGAATCCTCCTCACCTCTCCGGTCAGGTCTGTGTTTTATTAATAGAGATAAGAGTGATGTCATGTGACCTCCCAGAATAATCCTCACCTCTCCGGTCAGCAGGTAGATGATCTCCAGAGTGAGGTTCAATATCCTCTCAGACATGTGACTCGGGTCCTCCTCCATCCTCATCGATGTGTTCATGTGATCCATACAGGACTCTGATCTCTGCAGACAGATCATATAGCGGCCTCGCTGATCATTATAACTCATAGACAAGTGGAGATTCCTTCAAAGACTCACCTCTATCCAAACCTTTTAGTTTGAACTTGGAAATAGGGAGGGAGGTTTAGAATGGTGACTGGGTTGACTTAATAAACAATAAATATATTCATCCTCAAAACAAGCATTTGAAAAAAAACTCCTATACTCAAAATGATAGGTATGCAACGCAATAAAAACCTTCTCCTAATGTGCGTATATGGATGTCTAATGTATACTGTTTTCAATGTATTTATTATACTTTTGACTATATTTTAACTTGTTTTTATACTAAAAATAGCTATTAGGATAGTAATATTGGGGTGTATATATAGTGTTTGTGACCTATGTTGGAGATAAAAAGACGTCGCTATGGAGGAAGAGGACGGACATGAAGGGGGGGTTATTGGGTGTAAATATAAAATAATATCTTATTACCTCCTCTGCTGCCAGTTCCAGCAATGTCTTCTCTCTACTTCCTCCCGACTCACCTCTCACCCGGAACTTCCTGTTTATAACCCAACATCACTTCCTGTCTACCATAGAGACTTCCTGTCTGGGCCTTGTCTCTGTCACTGCCTTGTGATTGGCCTGTGTGTATGTATCGTATATCCTTATAGATGGGGTCATCTCTACTCCTATCAGGGCCGATCTTAGGGTCACAGGCGCCTGGGTGCAAACATTTTTCTGCCGACCCCACATGGGCGTTGTCATTTTATTAACTCCTCCCCTTTACATCTAATTATACATCACATCTGTAGATGGACCAGGCACAGGAATGGGCAGGGGCTGTGTATCCTATGCAATCTATCATGCCATAAAACATCTAGAGCAGGGGCAGCCCAGAGCATGTGTAAAGGGATGCTGGAGATGCCATCCCCCAGCACACAGCACACTGAACGATTCTCTCACTGTGCAGCCTGAGATAGAGATGTGAGTGGGAGGCATTTCAACTGGAGTTGGTGGAGACAGTGTGGGATCCAAGACTCCCAGTGTTAGGAATTCATTCCTGCACATCAGCACTGAAAACTAAAACTCTCATGTCAGGAAGAGGAGCGGCCTCTCCCCCGAGCACTGCCAGGCTGGACGGGCTGCCCTATGCTCACACATCAGTTCTGGACGGACACACACCTATGCTCAGAACACTAGTTTTTGACGGACACAAACAAGGAGAGAAGGAGGGAGGGGAGAACTCTGGCACTTTGGCGCCTCCACCTCTGCAGGTGCCTGGGTGCAGTGCACCCTGCGCACCCTGCCTGGAATCGGCCCTGACTCCCATATTATATCCTATATGTCATTTAAAATCAATTTTACCAAATTTGGGCCTCTGTTCCAGCCATGGCTGTACTGTGAGTGACCACTATTGTTGTCTGGGGTGTTGGTCCCACCCCAGGCCAAGGGTGGCAGCAGTCGAGTCAGGGTGTATTGGGTGTTTTTCCTCAGCTGCCAATCAGTGGGGGTTGATCGCCTCGCTGTGCATGCTGGGGGAGAGTATTTAAGGGACAGACCTCATTAGTTTGCGGTCGTCGATCGCTGGTCTGTTGTCCCACCACCCTGTGTGTGGCCCTCATGGCCGGGGGTGCGTGTTCAAGTGTTCATGGCTCTGGGACCACGTTGGTCTGGGGTTGTGATCTACTATGTAGGCCTGGTAGTCAGACTGGGTCTACATTTGCAGAGTGGTCCTGTGCTGTCCGTCCTGAGGGAGTTAGCCACCCGATGAAGCATCTTGGAGAGCACTGAGCACGAGGCTGATATCTCAGGAGAGGCCTTGAACTTCATAGAAGGACGCACGATTGCTGAAAGGCTGAGTGATGGTCGTCTGTCAGTTTTGAGTTCTCAAGTTTATTCAAGAGAGATTTGGGTGCTTAATCCTGTGTTGAGAAAGATTTTGGACCGAATACATCTCCACCTTTGGGAAGGCCTGTGGCAGAGACTTTGCTAAAGCTTCTGTGTGACATTCTGGCTGCTAGGCTGGTGAGAGAGGCCTATCCAGGTGCACAATACCCACTCTGGCTAGAGTGGCGACAAAAGTTACATTGCTGGAAGCAGGATTGTTTCCGAACAAAGTTTTACACATGGACCTACTACCTATTACCCGTCTACCTCTTCAGCTACTACTTTTATTCTCCTACCCCATTGGGTAATAAAGCACAGAAAAAGACACCTAAAGTGTGGACATTGCAGTTCTTCTCAACTCTCATTATATACCCTAGACCAGTGATGTTGAACCTTGGCACCCCAGATGTTTTGGAACTACATTTCCCATGATGCTCATGCACTCTGCAGTATAGTTGAGCATCATGGGAAATGTAGTTATAAAACATCTGGGGTGCCAAGGTTCGCCATCACTGCCCTAGACGTAGGGTGACCACATTTCCAAACTATCATTCAGGGACACACTCTCTTCCCAAAAATCAGCTTGTGCTGTAACGAATCACAGCACAGTGATTGGACACAAGAGGCGGGATTTATGACTTCTCCAATCACAAGCAGGGGGCAGGGATTGTGCTCCTCCAGGCATTTCCCGCCAGGATAAGTACTGTCAGTGAGTAAAGCAGTGATGTGGCGCCCTTTTTTGGGGGCATCAGATTGGCCCGCGGGGTGGCTGTGTTATTTTCCATTCTGGGACACTCTATTTACCCTACCTGAACGGCGAAGGAATAGAGGTAACATGCCACCCGAAACAAACCAGCAGCTCCTTCGGGGGTAGTGCTACATCAGAATGGGGAAGAAAGGGGATTTAGATGACTTTTAGGCCCTGTACACACGATCAGACATGTCCGAGGAAACATTCCCGACGGACCATTTTTATCGGACAAGGCTGAAGTGGTCTGTTGGTCTGATGTGCGTACACACCATCGGACCAAAATCCCCTCGGACCAGAACGCGGTGACGTAGAACACAACGACGTGATGAAAAAACAAAGTTCAATGCTTCCAAGCATGCGTCGACTTGATTCTGAGCATGCGTGGGATTTTGGTCCGATGATCTCGTGTACTAACCATCGAACATGTCCGACCTACAGGTTTCTAAGCATGTTTGGAAACTTTTGTCCGATGGAAAACGGTCCGATAGGCCGTACACACGATCGAACATGTCCGCTGAAACTGGTCTGCGGACCAGTTTCAGCGGACATGTTCGATCGTGTGTACGCGGCCTCAAAGTGGCGAGTTGTCTGAGTTTCAAAAACTGATTATCTACTGGGAATTTTCACACACAACCATCTCTCGGGTTTACAGATCAGTTAGTTGTGTGGAGGAAAATGCCTTGTTGATGTCAAAGATCAGAGAAAAATGGGCAGAGAAATGAGAGAAAGGCAACAGTAACTCAAATAACCACTCGTTACAACCAAGGTATGCAGAATACCATCTTTTAGACAAGTATTTGTTTATATTAAATTGCCCAGCCTTATTATCAGTGGGAGCTGGCTGAGGCCTGGCTAAGAGGTGCTTTAGTGTGAATACCTTACTGAAGGAATCCCTTGGCTGTGCACTTACACAGGTCTGCAAAATTGTTATAATTCAACCTGCTTTTTTTGTTACTATTCTTTTGAATCTTGCAGGGCCCTGTAAGTAGTCTATTACTTGTTTACCATTGTTCTTTACTTTTATGTTTACCAAGTAAAGTCCCATTTGGTTAAGTGCAAAATCTGTGTGCGGTCTATCTGTCATCCTGTGGGTCCAGTGCAACACAAGGTAACAATCTATTTACATCTTTATTTTAGTGTGACAGAATATTGTGTTACTCAGCAGTTGGTGGGGTCCACAATTCGTACTTATAACCAGTTGTGCCAAGGGAGGGCGGCCGAAATTAAACCAGCAGTTCCTTCGGGGGTAGTGCTACAGCTGTTTTTGTGTTCCAACTGAAATCACCACCTTATGTGGAATACAAGCACCATATTTGCTGGTCCATTCCTCTAATGAATATAGTAATGATTAAGTGCAACCCATTAGCTGTGCGCTAATAATTCACGAATCAATTGATCCGAAAATATCACTCAGTATAAACACTGCATAGCGATTCTCCACCTGTAACAATGTTGGTTTCACTTTCTCTTTCCTCTATTGCAGGGCTCTCCAAACATTCTAAACAAAAGGGCCAGTTTATTGTCCTTCAGACTCTTGGAGGGCTGGAGTTTGGCTAGCGGGAGTGAAAATTTTCCTGGCATCAGTGGGAGTAAACATCTGGTATTAGGGGGAGGAATAGTGCCCCAAAAGTGGTGTCATAGGGAGGAATAGTGCCCCATTAGTGGTGTCAGTGAGAGAAATGGTGCTCTATTGTCAGTGTCAGATGGCAGAATAGTGTCTCGTACCTTTTGGGAGGGATAGTGCTCCAAGGGCCGGATAAAGGCAAGCGAAGGGCCGCATCTGGCCCTCGGGCCGCAGTTTGGAGACCACTGCTCTATTGTATTAAATCCATTGATTACACATGAAGATTATACCTCAGATAAAATCCCCACATCACAAAAGAAATTACAAAACACAAATTTTATAGGGTTTTAATATTTATTAATGAGAAACTAAATGCAAATCAAACTAAATATTGAAATACAAGATGTTAGGCTCAATATACAGAACTTTAATACCAGGCAAAGGAACATTATCTTGTAGCCATGAGCAATCTTCTAATTGTGGACGGTGTGAAGGTGTCACTTTAGTTTCTCACACATGCTGAGGGGCTCCAGAATTTCTGACTGAGGGAAAAAAAATGCATTGAAGAGCTTTGGGTGGGAATAGGACTCCATTCCTAGGTCTACATAATACCTAGTAGTCGGTGCTTATTATCATAAGGCCATAATATAATTGAGCTGACTGAGGCTCAGGTCCCGCTTTCCTATATGAGTTAGGTGAAAAAGCTGAGTGCCAACATAACACTAAAAAGGTATAAGATCCGCCTCTTTGTTTTGGGGAACCCTTGGGGGCTGGTCAACCTGTTAGTCAGGAAATGGAACGAACACCAGACCAAAGAATAATATCTGGGATGGATCAGTGTGATCCTCTTTTCCCGTACTGGCCAATCAGAATCGATCTGATTCATCCCAAATGTTCTGCAGAAAGAAGGGGAAATGAAAGGGGATTTCAAATCACTGGACCAGTACACTGGCTGGGTGGGCAAGAACAACAGCTGACTGAGGCTCAGGGCTTTTTTTCCTCTTTCCTATGAGCACTAGGCGAAAAGGCTGAGTGCTAACAGAACACTAAAAAAGGTACAAGAGCTGCCAGTTTGCTTTAGGGAACCCATTGGAGGTGGGCATCTTGTTAGGATATGGAAGGAGCACCAGACCCAAGATGAAACCTGGGATAGATCAAAGCAATTCTGATTGGCCAGCTGATTCTTTGATCTGGTGCTTCTTACATTTCCTGACTAACAGGTTGCCAACACCCTATGGGTTCCCGGAAACAAACAGGCAGTTCTTTTTTAGTGTTCTGTCAGCACTCAGCCTTTTCACCTAGCTTTCATTACACTAAAAAGGTATAACATCTGCCTTTTTTTTTCAGGGAACCCATTAGGGGTGGGCAACCCGTTAGTCAGGAAATGGAAGGAGCACTAGACCAAAATAATAAAATCTGGGATGGATCAGTGATTTTCTGTGTCGGTGCTGAATCGCTCTGATCTATTCCAAAAGTTGTGCAGCAAGAAGCACAGAGATTTCAAATCTCCGGAATGCTACACTGGCTGGGTGGGCACCGACAGCTGACTGGCGCAGGGTTTTCCTTATCTTTCCTTAGAGAGCTAGGTAAAAAGGCTGAGTGCTGACAGAACACAAAAAAACTGCAATAGCTGGCAGTTTGTTTTTGGGAACCCATTGAGGTTGGGTACCCTGTGGCGAAAAGGAAGGAGCACCACACCAAAGAATAAAATCTGGGATGGATCAAAGCAGTTATAATTGGTCAGCACCAGCACCGAGAATCAGAAGATCCACTCGGTCCCAGCTAAATGGCAACAAATACTAAAAAATCTGCATAGGCTACACATTTTTTACATGTTACCCATTTAAAGTTACAGAGGTGGTCTAGTGCTAGAGTTATTGCTCTCGCTCTAACGTTCATGGCGATACCTCACATGTGTGGTCCAAAATTTCACCTTTCATTTTTACTTTTTTTTAACCATTTTTATTTCTATTACAAGGAATTGTACACATCCCTATAAAGGGGCGACAGGTCCTCTTTATGGAGATTTATGAGACCCCAGATTTCTTCTCTATCTTTGAAAGCAAAAACTCCAAAACATTGATCACATGCTTTAAAAAAAATAAAAAAGGTTAATCTGCCCTTGGTCTGGAAGAGATATCATGATCATAAAGGTGGTCCTCCTAGATCATAGAGGTAGGGATATACTATTTGGTCTCCCCTCACCTGTGACCAGCCGCGGGAACTGTCGGATAGTTTCTCAGGCTTGTCAGTAAGTACAATCTGAGAAACACCATTGAGCGGCGGTGGGGGGCGATGACCCTTCCCACTGCTTCTAAAAGCGATCTAGCAGCAAATAAGCTGCTTGGATTGTTTTTATTAGAGAATTGCCGACTGAAAAAAACAACAAAAAAGAAAAACTGAGTTATGGCTGATACCTTTAGCCATAGCCCCGGTAAACCACTTCAAAGCCGCAACGTATAAATACGTATTGTGGTCTTTTTAAAGAGTATGTCCCCCCCCCATCATACTTACCTAGGTAGATACAGCATTGATCCAATGCTGCATCTGTCCCCTGACACCTCTACCCTAAGAACTGAGGAATCAAACATAGTCAATGGCTTGGTTCTCACTGCTCCCTGAGCAGAGAGCTGCTGACTGTCAATCAGCATCTCTCCGCTCTGCTCCTTAATGCTCACTGGAGCACTGAGCTGTGGAGGGGCAGGTACCGGCCTTGTCAGCCTCTCAGCGGCTCACTCAGAGGCTGAGACGGGTGTCACTCCAGGCACCTGGCGGATCCAGACTTCCATTGTCACGACGACGTGGTGCCTGGACTCATTCCTGTGACGTCAGTAGAGGGTGGACTCTCTACTGAAAACAGGTCACTGGAGTGCAAAACTAATTGCACTCCTGTGAACCATATGAGAAGCCCAACCAAATGAACTTAGGCTGGACTTCTCCATTAAGTGGGTTTATACTGCGTCCCCAATGTACTGTAATGAGCTTTGTACACCCTCTGAAAATCTTAGACTTATGAGGTTATGAATTGTTTTCTGGCATGCCTATATCTTTGCGTTCCTGGGTCTACATACCTACATAGCCCAATATGAGAAGGCTTCGTGGCCGTTATGAGAAGGCTTCATGGGCCGTTATGAGAAGGCTTCATGGACCGTTATTAGAAGGCTTCATAGCCCGTTATCAGAAGGCTCCGTGGCCCGTTATCAGAAGGCTCCGTGGCCCGTTATCAGAAGGCTCCGTGGCCCGTTATCAGAAGGCTCCGTGGCCCGTTATCAGAAGGCTTTGTGGCCCATTATGAGAAGGCTCTCCCTCCAGCTGTTACAGAGCTACAAGTCCCATGAGGCTTTGTGAAACTCTGGCATTCACAGACATGGCTAGGCATGATGGGAATTGTAGTTCCTGGACAACTGGAAGGCCATAGTTTGAAAACGGCTGCCCTAAACCAAGAAACCTTTCAAATAGACCAACTGAGTGTAAAGAAATGTTGTACTGGGTGCTCCTCAATAACCACTCCTATGAATTAAATATAAATTTTACAAGGATGTACCCCAGTTGTTATATAGAATAAACAGTTTCCATCTGACGAAACACGTAAAGGCAGGTAAAAAGAAGCACCTAATATCTAATGAAGTGCAAGTTCTCTTACGTTGGGCAGGAATCATTGAGGGGAAACTCTTTCAACCCACCCCCAGCATCACCTACTTATTGACCTACAACTGTGAGTCAGTCCAGTGTGATCTCCAACCCTAAAGAGCTATGTGTTAAAACCCAGCATACATCTGTCAAAAGAATCAGCGGGTGCTATCTCTTCGATGTCGAATCAGAATTCTTTTATCTGTCACCTGAACTCAGCAAGGATGTTCTATGATGTGTTTTCCCTTCCCTTCTGAGTAAAGGGTTTCCCGCACTTTAGACACAAATCCAGAAACTCACCAGTATGAATTCCCCTGTGTACAAGAATGAATTTTTTGTGAAAGATCCCTCACATTCTAAATATGAAAATGGAAGCTCATACGTGACTTCTCTGATGTGAAAGAAGGGTGATTTTCTGAGTAAAACATTTCCCACACTCTGAACAGGAAAAAGGCTGCTCACCCGTGTGACTCCTCTGGTGTATAATCAGTTTTTCTCTCTTGATGAAACATTTGCCACACTCCAAACAAGGAAAAGGACGCTCGCCCGTGTGAATCCTTAGGTGCACAATAAGATCTCCTCTCTGAGTGAACCGTTTCCCGCACTCTGAACATGTATAAGGACGCTCGCCCGTGTGAATCCTTTTGTGTTCAATAAGCGCTCCTTGCTGAGCGAAACATTTCCCGCACTCTGAACACGGATAAGGACGCTCCCCCGTGTGGATCCTCTGGTGTTTAACAAGCTCTCCTTTCCGAATGAAGCATTTTCCGCACTCGGAACACGAAAAAGGACGCTCGCCAGTGTGAATCCTCTGGTGGACCATAAGCGCTCCTTTCTGAGTGAAACTTTTCCCGCACTCTGAACAGGAAAAGGGACGCTCGCCGGTGTGAGTTCTCAGGTGTTGAAGCAGGTTTCTGTTATCAGTGAAAGATTTTCCACACACCAAGCAGGACGATGAGCGCTCTCCTTTGTGAATTCCCTTATGGGTTGAAGATGATTTCTGGGGATTAGGTGGATCTGTTGATGTGTCCGCACTGTGAGAGCTTAGATGGACATCTGAGGTCGTAGTATGGGATTTATCAGAAGATTCCTCAGGATTAGAAGGGACCACAGATCTCACCAACCAGAACGAGTTGACTTTTGGAAAAGGTGAAATGTCGCTGCATTCTGCGTTACAATGTGGAGATAAAATAAGATGTCCCTCCAATGTATTTATACTCCATAAATGCTGTCCGTCTGTTAGGAAGCAATTAAAAAAAAAATGTTATTTGTATACGTCTTACATTCAGAAATCGTATGATAGTACCGAGTTCAAAACTTTCTCAGAGCTCCAACATTAAATTGGGTGCAACGATAACAGCAAATTACCAACCAGAAACAGATCAATAATTCAAAACACCCAAAACCACAAAAGGCAACATTATTTGGTGTACAGTATCTCCTCCTCATTTGTTGGGAACATGACGTAATATTGAGGGATGGAGATGGACCTTTCATATGGCCTTCTCCATGTCTGTCTGTCCACCTCCAAGGTGATTAATGTGGCCAGTCTCTGGGTGGAGACCAAACCTGATTTAAGTCAGCCAAGCCTGCAATCTCAGTATCTCCTCCTCATTTGTTGGGAACATGACGTTATATTGAGGAATGGAGATGGACCTTTCATATGGTGTACAGTATCTCCTCCTCATTTGTTGGGAACATGACGTTATATTGAGGAATGGAGACGGACCTTTCATATGGGGTACAGTATCTCCTCCTCATTTGTTGGGAACATGACGTTATATTGAGGAATGGAGATGGACCTTTCATATGGTGTACAGTATCTCCTCCTCATTTGTTGTAAGCATGATGTTGTTATATTAAGGAATAGAGATAGACTTTTCATATAGCTTTCTCTGTGTCTGTCTGTCCACCTGCAAGGTGATTAATGTGGCCAGTCTCTGGGTGGAGACCAAACCTGATTTAAGCCAGCCAAGCCTGCAATCTCAGTATCTCCTCCTCATTTGTTGGGGACACGACGTTATATTGAGGAACGGAGATGGACAGTCTCTGATGATATGAAGATCTACAGATTTTCTAACAGTTTTGCTTAAACTGCAATCCTTAGACTTAGAAGTAAAATAAATTGTGAACTAGTTCTTCCATAGTATCTGTACTTACTTGGGTCAATATGTAAAGAATTTTCATCTTGTTCACTCTTCATCCCAACCTCCGTCGTGGATGGCTGATCACCCCCCACATAAGTCTCTACTTCTTCCTGCTTTATCTCAGTTTTTAAATTAATTTGTTCTTCATCCTAAACATAATAAAAACCTTCTATTAAAGCTGAACTCCAAGGAGATATAAAAGAAATTCATGGATGCGGAACTCCATTCATTAATGCATTATTAAAAATGTTTTTAATACAAGCACTGTAAGTACCTGAATGTGACCTGGTAACAGTCTCTTGTAGTCCCTATACAGCACAGCTCAGACTGGAAAAGGAAAAAGCAGCACCAGGACACAATCAGCTCTACTGCAGTGCTAATAAGGGACATGCTGATAGGAGGAATTAGGAGAGTGAAAGAGAGGTGGGCTTATCAATCTGCATGCTCTCCATTCACTGTCCAGTCCCAGGCTGGAGGAGGGACAAGACTGGTACATTTTATTGACCAGCGGCAGAGAAATATCAGATCTGCTGCCCATTTCAGATCAAGTCTTCTTCCCATTTTTAGTGGGCCCAGAAAGCCACTGTCTTGGCGTGCATCAACACACTGGTGTGGACTCACTGAAACATACAGCACCATGTCATTAAGCACATTCAAGAAAACACAAAAAAGAAGGGGATACATGACCAACAGAAAAAAGTTACTTATATTGATTTATTTTTTTCAAATAATAAAACTGGGAGGTGTCCTAATGGGTAGCTAAAAACAATGAAGGCAACGAAGACTGCATGTAGAAGTCAAGAGTAGAACAAGAGAATACATAAAAGAAAGTCATCTCACAAAGTTCAGAATCACTTCAGTGTTCTATACACGAGTCCACCTACCTGATGATGGTGAGGGATGGTGTGATCCTCCTGTGTGGGATCTAAAGGGGGAGGACATCTCTCTGGTGGGTTTGTGTCACTGAATGGTTCCATCACAATGTTCTTCAAGGGGTCTTTGTATCCTGAAAATGTATCCATTACACCAACTTCACCATTCTCATCTTTTTTCTCGTCTTTAAAAGCCCATTAACAATCGGATTTATACTCTGAATGTTTAATAAAAACGAGATAAGACCTAACAATATAGACAACGAGCAAGTCTAAATGAATGAATCAGCAATAATTAATTTTTTTTTCCACTTAACCTTATATGGGATAGTGTGTTCATCCTTGTAGGAACCGGACACACACAATGATAAAGACACCATCCAAACATTAGGCTGTATCCCTCCTATAAACCAGAGATTCTCGACGGACAGTTGGATAAATGGCTCTATATTTAGGATGTATCCGGTCTATAAACCAGAGGCTCTGGATGGACAGTTGGATAAATGGCTCTATATTTAGGATGTATCCGGTCTATAAACCAGAGGATGTGGATGGACAGTTGGATAAATGGCTCTATATTTAGGATGTATCCGGTCTATAAACCAGAGGCTCTGGATGGACAGTTGGATAAATGGTTCTATATTTAGGATGTATCCGGTCTATAAACCAGAGGCTCTGGATGGACAGTTGGATAAATGGTTCTATATTTAGGATGTATCTGGTCTATAAACCAGAGGCTCTGGATGGACAGTTGGATAAATGTCTTTATATTTAAGATGTATCTGGTCTATAAACCAGAGGCTGTGGATGGACAGTTGGATAAATGGCTCTATATTTAGGATGTATCTGGTCTATAAACCAGAGGCTGTGGATGGACAGTTGGATAAATGGCTCTATATATAGGATGTATCTGGTCTATAAACCAGAGGTTCTGGATGGACAGTTGGATAAATGGCTCTATATTTAGGATGTATCGGGTCTATAAACCAGAGGATCTGGATGGATAGTTGGATAAATAGTTATATATTTAGGATGTATCTGGTCTATAAACCAGAGGCTCTGGATGGACAGTTGGATAAATGGTTCTATATTTAGGATGTATCGGGTCTATAAACCAGAGGCTCTGGATGGACAGTTGGATGAATGGATCTATATTTAGGATGTATCCGGTCTATAAACCAGAGGCTCTGGATGGACAGTTGGATAAATGGCTCTATATTTAGGATGTATCCGGTCTATAAACCAGAGGCTCTGGATGGACAGTTGGATGAATGGATCTATATTTAGGATATATTAGGTCTATAAACCAAAACAGCCATCACAGTGACTATAGAGGAAGAGGACGGACATGACGGGGGTTACTGGGTGTAAATATAAAATAATATCTTATTACCTCCTCAACTGCCAGATCCAGCAATGTCTCCTCTCTACTTCCGTCCACCTCACTTCTCACCCGGAATTTCCTGTTTAAACAACATCACTTCCTGTCCATACAAAACATTACTTCCTGTGTGTTCTTTCCAAGTGAGATCACCATCTTGTGTTGAATATAAATACTGCATTCTACGTTATGTTTTAACATTTTACTTGCTTTCCCACGTTCCATTCCTCGATTATGCTCCATCCATGGTTTCACCCATGGATTATACTTCAGATAAAATTCAGACAATAAAATAAATACAAAAATACAATTAAAACCACAACGTGATAGAGTTTTGATATTTATACATTTGAAAACAAACTAAATATTGGAATACAATATATAAGGCTCAGTTTAGAAAACATTAACCCAAGTATAAAAATACAATGTATTGCTTTTAGCCATGTACCCATAGGTGTGTGCAGCCTATAGCATTAGGGTGTGCAGCCCAAAGCTCAAACACTACCTACAGATCGCTCACTATATTCATTCAGAAAGGGAAGGGGCCAATAAATAACATATTAACTGGCCCCTTCCCCCCATTCATCCTAAAACATCCCTTCAACAACAGCCAGCGGGAGAGGAGGGAGGCCGGCAGCGGTGCGAGGGAGATGCTAGGGCAGTAGGGAGAATCTATGCTGCACAGGGTGATTAGGGTCTGCACACCCTGTGTGCACGCCTATACGCATGTACCCTTACTCATTCATACATGGGGGACTGTCATCTGTGGGACCCCGTATTTCTTAAGGGTTTCAGATTCCAATAAGCTCCCCACTTGCAGACCTCCATGGCCACTGGGCTGGGATTGTGGGGAAGTGGCCTTTGTCTTCATCATCATCAAGAGCACAAGGTGCCTTGCTGGGGGAGATCTCCCTGGCAAGATACCACCCATTTTGAAAGCATGTGGCCTGGTATGATATGGATTTTGGTGCAGCCTCGTGTTTTTGTTACATGAGGTTTGTGTGCGGTCCCCAATTAGCATCTACACCACAACCACACCATCATCTAGGACAGTCTCCAGACTTCCTAAGCAATGAGCCAATTTACTGTCCTTCAGGGTTTAGAGTGCTGGACTGTGGCTAGTGGGTGTAGAAAATGCCCAGGCATCAGTGCCCTGTTATTGGTCTTAATAGGAGAAATAGTGCCCCATTGATGGTGTCATTAGGGGGAATGGTGCACCATTATTGGTGTGAGTTGGTGGAATAGTGCTCCAAGGACCACATAAAAGGCAAGCAAAGAGCCGCAGTTTGGAAACCACTGATCTAAGATAAGGCTTTGTTCACACAGTGAGAACATACGTGTAATGAACTCCACCTGCATTGGGAAATATTGTCAATATTCCCATTGCATACATTCCTGGTTTAGGCTCACAGGCCAATGCACATATCTGCTAGAACATCACAGATCATCAAATGTCATCCAATAATTTTATTGAAGAATGATGACATCACAAAGGACATAGTGGAATGTTTTGGAGCTGTGCAGGACCCATGGACAGGCATGTACCTAGCATCCCCATGCAGGCAGCCCTATTGCTGTCAATTGAGGTGAGTAGCTACTGCTCCCAATTTGATATCTGTGCAGGTGCTTGGCCTTGAACGCATCCAGCTTGAGGGCCACGGCAATGACCCCTACTTATGGCCTCAAATTAGATTTGAAATTCTTCCTATGGAATGCAGAAAACTCTTCTCCAGATAGAAAGACTGGTGTGCCTGACAGGCCAGGAGAATAGAGTGGAAAGGATACTATGGCCCCCGAATAGATGTGCAAGGAACTGGATCACTGTGGCACTGTGGTTCCCAGATCTAAAGGGTGCTGTCTGAGAGTCCACCAGCAGGTGCCCCTCCAGTAGCCAGCAGATCTCAGCAATTAGTTTCCATCTGATGCTGGCTACTGGGAGGGTGTTTAGCTCCTCCTCTACATTCCACAGTGCCTCAGTATTTTGCCGGTGTACATATTTTCTCTGGTCCTATAACCTTGATCCCGTGTACCTTCTCTCTATTCGATGTGACTTGCTATTCCTTGCTCCTCAGCTTAGTTAGTTGAAGTAGGTTTGCTCACGTTTGCTTTAGTTGATTTCACGTCCACTGGTTAGGTTCCCTTTTTTAGAAGCTCACTGGGTTTTTCTATATTGTTATATTTGGATGTTCGTATTGATTGCTGTGTTTATATTACTTGTCTCATGTGCCGTATACCTGATAAATCAAATGTATTAATACTTACATTTGGGCTTCATATTCTTTGTGCAGTTCCACATCTAGTCACAGAAGATACCAGCTGCCAGAACCTGGATCACCTCCTGGAGGCCCTGTGGTTCCCAGAGAAAAAGTTGTAGTTCCGATGTCAGTGGGTGTCTCCTGGCAGCCAGCAGATCTCAGTGAGGAGGATAACCAAGATGGCGGTGATGCTGTCAGGACCTGGATCACCTACTTGTGGCACTGTGGTTCCTGGAGCAGAAGGTTGCAGTTCTGGTGTCCACCAAAGGGTGTCTCCCAGCAGATCGCAGTAATCGGTTTCCACCTGGTGTTGGCTGCTGGGAGGGTATTTAGTTCCTCCTCTACATTTACCTTGTTTTCCCCTGCTAGCCAGTTCCTGCTTGCTAATTTATTCTGACCCGCCTCCTGATCTTGTTCTTGCCCTACATCCTGTAGCCTGTTGCCCTGTTCCCTATCTTAGTCCTGGTTTCGTCCTTCCTTGCTTCTCTGGTATTACCCTGTTTTTTTTTGTGTTCCTCATTTTGTATATAGTTAATTTTCTAGTTGGACTTTATGTTACTTAGTTAGGTTGCTTGTTAGGTATGTTGTCACAAATATTCAGTAATGACAATCTACAAACAGATACATATCGATAATTGCAGTTGGGTAGTGACTCTCACACACTCCAGAGTAGGTCTAGATCAGCCTTTCTCAACCTTTTTAATATAGAGGAACCCTTAAAATACCTTTCTGGTCTCAGGGAACCTTTACTAATAATTACCACATCTACAGTTTACGGTACAGTAGCGCGATGGTCTAAAGCAGTGGTCTCCAAACTGTGGCCTGGGGCCAGATGCGGCCCTTTGCTTGCTTTTATCCGGGCCTCTTGCAATATTGTATCCACTAATACCATATGCCAAAATTCTCCCCACTGATACCAATGAAGAGAGCACATTTCCTCCCACTGATACCAATGATGGAGCACAATTCCTCTCAATGATACCAACTAAGGGGCACAATGACATCAACGATGGAGCAAAATTCCTCTTAATGACCGCAACGATAGGGCTCAACGGCATCATCGATTAGGCACATTTCCTCTCAATGACATCAACAATGGGGCTAAATAACATTAATGAGGGGGCTCATTGACATCAACGATGGGGCACAATTCCTTTCAATGACATCAAAGATGCGGCACAATTCCTCCTACTGACACCAATAATAGGGAGCAGTTACTCTCACTTAAACAAACAATGGGGCATTATTTTTTCCCCACTGACATCGTGACCTTTTCTACTCCCACTGGCCACAGTCCGGCCCCCTTAACCACTTGGAGCCTGGGCCATTGTAAAATGACAGCCACAAGGTGGCTGTACAATGCCGGGAGGACGTCTATTGCCGTCCTCGGCTCCTCCGGCCACTGGTGGGGCGCACGCGCACGCCCGCCGCATCACTGAGGTGCAGATGCATGTGCCTGGGGGCCGCGATGTCCCCCAGGTACCACGCGATCGGCCATTACACAGACAAGGACGTGGATCTGTGTATCTAAAAACACACAGATTCACGTCCTGTCAGGGAGAGAATGATGCTGTGTCCCTTGTACATAGAGACACAGATCGGTCACCTACCCCAGTCAGTCCCCTCCCCCCACAGTAAGAATCACTCCCAGGGAACACATTTAACCCCTCCCCCCCCCCCCTAGTGTTAACCCCTTCCCTGCCAGTCCCATTTATACAGTAACAGTGCATATTTATAGCACTGTCCGCTGTATAAATGTGAATGGTCCCAAAAATGTGTCAAAAGTGTCTGATGTGTCCGCCATAATGTCGCAGTCCCAATAAAAATCACAGATCGCCGCCATTAAATATAAAATAAAAACATAATTAAAAAATGTCATAATTCTGACCCCTATTTTGTAGACGCTATAACTTTTGCGCAAACCAATCACTATACGCTGATTGCGATTTTTTTACCAAAAATATGTATAAGAATACGTATCGGTCTAAACTGTGGGAAAAAAACAACTTTTCTTTATAGATTTTTGGGGATATTTATTATAGAAAAAAGTAAAAAATAATGTTTTTTTTCAAAACGGTCGCTCTATTTTTGTTTATAGCACAACAAATAAAAACTGCAGGAGGTGATCAAACTCCACCAAAACAAAGCTCTATTTGTGGGAAACAAAGGACGCCAATTTTGTTTGGGAGCCACGTCACACGACCACGCAATTGTCAGTTAAAAGTGCCGAAAGCTGAAATTTCGCAAGGGGGTATATGTGCCCAGTAAGCAAGTGGTTAAAATCTGAAGGACAGTAAACCGTCCCTTTGTTTAGAAAGTTTGGAGACCCCTGGTCTAAAGGAAGGAAATTTTGGGTCAGTCGGAAGAATCCCCCCGCCCGATAGCTAAAAAGACCATTGGCATCGTTAGTTACTTAACTGAAAGGCAGAAGTTGCTCATTGATCAAGAAACCTCTGGAGGAACCTTAGGATTCCACAGGACCCTGGTTGAGGAAGGCTGGTCTAGATAACGAGGGCACCTTTATTCTCATCAGTACAGAATATTATGAAATGTAGCATAGGGTGACCAGATTTTTTAAATGAAATCCGGGGACACTTTTTTTTTACTAGTAATGGGGGAAATCAGCGACTCTCTGTCTGTCGCCACCCGCCTCACAGCCTGTCAAGTCTTACTCTCCGTGACCTGGCTACTAATGGGTGGGGAGCGGAGAAAGATAACACTCCACCAGGGAAGGCAAGGAGATAAACAGGCAGGCGGCTGGCTGGGACTTGAGCCAAGGCAGAAGAACATGCAAGTGGAGCTGAATGGGCATGCACCCGAAAAAAAGAAATTATTCCCTCCGCTCTGACCAGCACATGATCATCAGAAAGGGGCGCAGATAACGGAAGAAAAATACACCCCGCTAAACTAGTAGGAGCGGTGGAGCTGGGGTGTGTAATTTTGAATCCATTTTTTTTTTTTTAATTCTGCACTGAATGTCTTTGAAGTTGCCCTAGCCCCTGTTCAAATCCAATCCGGGGACAGTGTCCCTAATCCGGGGACTGTCCCCTGAAACCGGGGATGTCTGGTCACCCTAGTGTAGAATAGGTAACACAATATAACCAAGCAGTATTCGAAAACATATTTTGTACATTTAATCAAATACATGAAAATATTTCAAATCTATTAATAATCATTGATTGTCCTGACCAATGACAGGCCAGCTTCTTCAGTAAAAAAAAAAAAAAAAGAAGAACAAAGAGCAATAATAAGTAGTAACCAACCAAAAGGTGTTCCTTGTATGAGATATTAGAAATGCTTGTCTCCATCTTGAAAGGAACAATGTGTCATCAATTTTTTTTTAATTGTCCCAGTGTGTCATCACT
Source organism: Rana kukunoris (assembly GCA_029574335.1). NCBI lineage: Eukaryota > Metazoa > Chordata > Amphibia > Anura > Ranidae > Rana > Rana kukunoris. The sequence continues at coordinate 179,050,956 of CM056056.1, read as the reverse complement.
GACCACTGCCATTTCCACTTTGTGACTCCAGTCTGTCTATTGAAGTCCTCGGGTATAATATCAAACTGATGAATTTGTTATAGAGTCATTGAAGCAAACCGACATCAGTCGCCTAACTCCTCTTGGTAGAAGGTTGGTTCTTGAGTAGAGACATTGCTGACTATTAAATATAAAGGTAGGAGGAGCTAAGCGTAATGCGGCTGACATGCTTTCATAATTTCAATGGAGAATGAAGGAGGACTATAGTGGCAAGCAAATCGCAATAAAAAACACAATTGGCGGGGTCCTGATGACCAATAACATTGCTTAATTCAGGTAGCAGGTTACCGACTCACCTAATAGGGTGGCGTTCCTTATAAAAACAGGCGAAGTAGTCAAAATAAAAGGGGAGTGGGAATGGGCTATAGTGGCAAGCACCAAGAACCAACCCTCCTTGATGCATTTTGCGTGAAACGCGTCAAGGTAGGTTGGTTCTCGGTAGGAGACATTGCCGTCTGCAGTCAACTTATTGACTAATAAATAACACTGTAGGAGGAGCTAAGCAGAGTGCGGCTGATATTCTTTTATATTTTTTATGGAGGTTTAGGATGGACTACAGTCGCCAACACCCAGATTGTCCCCAGCACCCAGTTATAGTGTAGTTGAAGAAAACCAACATCACTCGTACTCTGCTTAGCTCCTCTTATTTTATTAGTCAATAAGTTGACTGTATACAGCAACGTCTCCAACCAAGAACCAACCTTCCTTGACGCGTTTCAATGCATTAAGGAAGGTTGGTTCTTGGGTGAAGACATTGCGGTAGGCAGTCCATCTATTGACTGTTTATGCAGTAAGAGGAGCTAAGCAAAGTGTGGCTGATATTCTTTCAATGGAGAGTAGATACAGACTGTAGGGGCCATCACCCAGTTATAGCGCTATTGAAGCAAACCAACATCAGACACACTCTGCTTAGCTCCTCTTATGTAGGATTTAAGGCAAAAAGTTGACTGCCTACAGCAGTGTTTCTCAACTCCAGTCCTCAAGCCCCCCCAACAGGTCATGTTTTCAGGATTTCCCTCAGATGAAATGGCTGTGGGAATTACTAAGGCAGTGAAACTGATCAAATCACCTGTGCAAAATAATGGAAATCCTAAAAACCTGACCTGTTGGGGGGCCTTGAGGACTGGAGTTGAGAAACACTGGCCTACAGCAATATCTCCAACCAAGAACCAACATCACCCACACTCTGCTTAGCTCCTCTTGCCGTATTATTGAATAGTTAAAAAGTTGACTGCCTCAAGCACTGTCCTCAAAGAAACCACCCTTCCTTGATGTGTTTCATGTGAAACGCATCAAGAAACCTTGGTGCTTGGGTGGAGACTGCTTATTTACTATTCAAAAATACGGCAAGAGAAGCTGAGCAGAATGTGGGCGATGTTGGTTTGCTTCAACAAACTGGGCGCTGGGGACAATCTGGGTGAAACGCGTCATGGTCAGGTTGGTTCATGAGTAGAGACATTGCTGAATGCAATCACCTTATTGACTATTAAATATTAAGGTAGGAGGAGCCAAGCGGAGTGTAGATCAAATTCTTTCATATTTTCAAAGAAAATGAAGACGGACTAAAGCGGCCGGCACCCAGATTGTCCATCTATACGAGAGACCAGTCTTGAGCGGAGCTATGGATCTGTAAAGTTGTCAGCAGAATTGGTCAGTATGCGTAGTCTCATGTCTAAGTAGATTATCTTTACGTGTAAAACATTTCTCGCATTCTGAACATGGAAAGAGACGCTCGCTTGAGTGACTTTTCATATGTCTAATAAGGTTTCTTTTCTTAGAAAAAGGCTTCCCGCACTTTGAACACAAATAGGTGTGAATCCCCTGATGGGTAAGTAGTTCGCTTTCCCTTTTAAAAGATTTCCCACATTCCGAACAATTAAAAGTTACACTGGTGTGAGATCTGAGATGTATTTGAAGTTCAGATTTTGTCCTGAAGGATTTCCCACATCCCAAACATGAGTATAGACTCCCACCCCTGTGATCTCCTCCATGGGGTGAGGAAGATTCCTTGGAATTAGATGGATTTGCTTTTATCATAGTATGTGATTGATGAGAAGATTCCCCCTGATCAGAGGGATCCATTGATGTCTCCGGACAGGAAGGTCTGTGATGTATATTTTGTGTATTTGGATTTCCTCCTGGAGGATCCTGTTTGATGACATTATCTTCTGACTTACAATCAGCAGATAATAGAAGATGTCTCTCCGAGGAATTCCCCACATCACATCCATCTGTTGGGAAGAAAAGTTCAATGAAATATAAAAAGGTCAGTAACGAGAGTCATGAATGTTGGTCTACCGTGTTTCCCCAAAAATAGGACCGGGTCTTATATTAATTTTGGCTACAAAAAAACACTAGGGATTATTTTCGGGGTAGGGCTTATTTATCTACTATATTAATACTGTATAAACATAAAGTGTGCAATAAGTCTCAAGTCTGTCTGGCTCACAGTCTTAAGGTGGATCCTGTTCCTTTAAAGCATGAAATAAATCAATAAAATATTTTATAAAAATGTCCTATGTCCTCTGTTTTCTCCTCCCCTGTACATTGTCAGGTCAGGAGAACCTTTTTTTTTCATCATTATGACTTTATGGAATCTGTTTTACTGCTATATGATGCAATTTTATATAAAGTACCTTTTATAACACCTTTATAACGGTAACAGCTCTCTTGTCTTCTCTGAGATTTCTGAGGAGAGGAGGAAAGAGACAAGCCAAGAGTGTTGCTGACGTCAGCCCGCTCTGTGAACTGAAGAGGGAGGGGCGGGCAACATCAGCGGGGAGGAGGGGAGGAAAGAGAAGAGCCAAGATCTCCTCTGACATCAGCCCGCTCCGTGAACTGAAGAGGAGGGGGCGGCCGGCATCAGTGGGGAGGAGGGGAGGAAAGAGAAGAGCCGAGATCCCCTCTGACATCAGCCCGCTCCGTGAACTGAAGAGGAGGGGCGGCCGGCATCAGCGGGGAGGAGGGGAGGAAAGAGAAGAGCCAAGATCCCCTCTGACATCAGCCCGCTCCGTGAACTGAAGAGGAGGGGCGGCCGGCATCAGTGGGGAGGAGGGGAGGAAAGAGAAAAGCTGAGATCCCCACTGATATCAGCCCACTCCGTGAACTGAAGAGGGAGGGGCGGCCGACATCAGCGGGAGGAGGGGAGGAAAGAGAAGAGCCGAGATTCGCTCTGACGTCAGCCTGCTCCACGAACTGAAGAGGGAGGGGCGGCTGACATTATTAGGGAGGAGAGGAGGAAAGAGAAGAGCCGAGATCCCCTCTGACGTCAGCCCGCTCCATGAACTGAAGAGAGAGGGGCGGGCGACATCAGCGGGGAGGAGGGGAGGAAAGAGAAGAGCCAACATCCCCTCTGATGTCAGCCTGCTCCGTGCACAGAAGAGGGACTGGCGGCGGACATTAGCAGGGAGGAGGGGAGGAAAGAGAGGTGCCGAGATCCCCTCTGACGTCAGCCCGCTCCGTGCACAGAAGAGGAAGGGGAAGCAGACATCATCCGGGAGGAGATAAGAGGACCTCAGGTTGATCAGCGGTGGGTGTAAACATGGGACTTTTAATACAGCAACACTGCCCCAGTTTTACAAAACAGATTACAGGATTTTTATGAAATTTACTAGGGCTCATTTTCGGGGTAGGGCTTATATTATATTATATTCCCTACTGTACATTTTTCTTCAGAAAAGATGGGTTTTGAGTTTTTTCTGAATGCCAGGTAAATCACCTCTATTCGGATGCTGGTTGGTAGAGCGTTCCATAGTCTAGGTCCTTGGACTGCAAATCTTCGTTCTCCTTTGGACTATCTGGAGTAGATTTTGGTTGGTGGATCGCAGAACGCGATTTGGGGTTGTGAAATTTAAATTTTTCGCATAGATATTGGGGGGCACTTCCTTGAACACACTTATGTGTCAGACAGAGTGCCTTAAAAGGTAATTCTGTCTTTTATTGGCAACCAATGAAGGGATCTCAGTGAAGGTGAGATTGATTCCCAATGTCACGAGTCGAGCGGACGTATTTTGAACGACTTGCAGGCGAGTGATTTGGTATTTTGGGAGTCCGAGGTAAAGGGCATTGGCATAGTCAAGTCTGGAGTTGATAATCTTTATATTTAGATCATTAGATTATTTGCTGTAAATTACTCCAACTGTCCCGACACTAATCAGGAAATGACGACCCCTTCATCACCTTCAATGATGATCTTCAACTTTTTCAGTTGAATCTGTCTTCTCAACTTTAAAACTATTAAAAATTCAGTTTTATCTGATGATGTGAAGATCTCATAATTATCTAACAATTTTCCTTAAACTACAATTCTTATACTTAGCAGTAATATGAGACTGTGACTTGATTCTTCCATAGTGCCTATACTTACTTGTGTCGATAAACAGAGACATTTCTTCCTGTTCACTCTTCATATTCATCTCAACCTCTTCCATGGATGGCTGATCACCCCCCACATACGTCTCTTCTTCTTCCTCTTTAACCTCAACTTTTATATTAATTCGTTCTTCACCCTAAACCCCAAAATAATAGAAAATATTGATTAAATCTGAACTCCGGGCAAATATAAAAGACCCAAATTACAGCAGCTCTGCATTTATTAATACATTATTGTGTATTTTTTTTTTTTAATACAAGCAGTGTGGGTACCTGAATGTGACCTGGTATGAGGCTGCTGCAGTTGTCACTAAATTGCTCCATCATAATGTGCTTGAAGGGATCTTTGTGTCCTGAAGAGTCCTCCATCACATCAGCCTCATCCTCCTCTTTTATCTCTTCTTTAACCCTATGTGAGATGATGTGGCTTTCCTGGGTGGAATCTAAAAGACGGGGACATCTCTCTGGTGGGTTCCCATTACTGGATCCATCTGTAGGAAACACACACACTGACTGAATACATTGTTTCTATGTGTTTATCAGATGATGGGGGATCTAGGTGGACCCTCCGTACTGCTCTCTCCTTTACAATAAAGTCTCCTCTTACCCGGTGATGTGAGGGGCGGCTGATTCTCCATCATGACGTCCTTGTAGAGATCCTTGTGTCCTTCTAAACACTCCTCCACAGAGGCCGTGACATCCTGACACCTTATAGGAACCTGACACACAATATTACAGTCACCATCCAGACACATCTCTTGTCTGTTACTGGATAATGTCCCAGAATTCCCGACACCGCTCACCTCTCCTGTCAGCAGATCAATGATTTTGTCGGCGAGTTCTACAATCTTCTTGTCATTGTTCCTCTTCTGTTTCAAGGAGTGAGGTGAAGGCACTGTGATGGTTAAACGGTCACCAGACTTCACCAGAGGAAAACTCTGTTTTAAAAAAAACATTAATGTCATGTGACTTCCCAGAACCCTCCTCACCTCTCCGTTTTATAAATAGAGATAAGAGTGATGTCATGTGACCTCCCACAATCCTCCTCACCTCTCCGGTCAGGTCTGTTTTATTAATAGAGATAAGAGTGATGTCATGTGACCTCCCAGAATCCTCCTCACCTCTCCAGTCAGGTCTGTGTTTTATTATTAGAGATAAGAGTGATGTCATGTGACCTCCCAGAATCCTCCTCACCTCTCTGCTCAGGTCTGTTTTATTAATAGCGATAAGAGTGATGTCATGTGACCTCCCAGAATCCTCCTCACCTCTCCAGTCAGCAGATAGATGATCTCCAGGGTGAGGTTCAATATCCTCTCAGTCATGTGACTCGGGTCCCCCTCCATTGATGAGATCATGTGATCCATACAGGACTCTGATCTCTGTAGACAGATAATATACTCAACAATGGCCCCAAAATGAGGAAGGCTCAAAAGTATATAATGCATAGGCTGTTGGGTTCAGGAGATAATAACACATGGGATACAGGGATCAGGAGTGAGTATTATACAGAGTACCAGGAGGTCAGGAGTAGGGTTGCCACCTTTTCTTCAAGCCGGGCACGCGCGCGGGACTCGGGGGCGAGTACCCGCGCCCCTAGAACCTGCTGCGAGAGCCGACGTAGAGCTACGGCCTCTCGTGCTGGGGAGCCAACCTGCCGTCGTATAACTGCGGCGGCAGGTCGGCAAATAGTTAAGGTGGTAATTAAACTCACTTGGTGCCTTATCTGCATTAAATTAGCCTTAGAACCTGTGTAATTAATATCCTGGATTTAAGGCATGATTTGGCAACCCTACTTGGGGAGCCACAGCTCTGTCTGGTCCTGGTTCCAGTCTGCCTGAAACCCGGACACATGATTCGAAACCTGGACCGTCTTGGTGAATCTTGGACAGGTGGCAACCTCAGTCAGGATTACACAATACACAGTGCAGGGCTCAGGAGTCCATATTGCTCAAAGTGAACGTATCAGGAGTGTGTAATGCATACAGTGCAGGTCTAAGGTCCCTTTCACACTGGAGGTGCGGTAGCAGTAAAGCGCTGCTATTTTTAGCGGCGCTTTATCATCGGAATTGCAGCGGTATTCGGCCGCTAGCAGTGCGGTTTTACCCCCAGAGGCACATTGCCGGTGGTACAGCGGCGGTTTCCCATTGCTTTTAATGGGAATGAGCAGTGGAGGGGCAGTATACACACACGGCCCCTTTTACCACTCCAAAAATGCGTCTAGAAAGACTTCTGGAGCGGTCCTCCAGTATGAGAGCCCTCAGGGCGGAATGTAAATAGCAGATTGTAGGGGTCACTCTTTTGTCAAAAGTGAGTTAAATGAGGGGGTCAGGATTATGCAATATACATTATGCAGGGTACTGGAAAACATAACACACAGACTTTATGGGTCCAGAATAGATAATGCACAGATCAGAAATGCTTACTACACAAAGTGCAGGGGTCAGGCGTGTGCAATAATCATACATGCATATGTATGCTCTGGACTAAAACCCAATGGCTCTGGATGGACAGTTAGATAAATAGCTCTATATTTAGGATGTATCTCGTCTATAAACCAGAGGCTCTGGATGGACAGTTGGATAAATGGTTCTATATTTAGGATGTATCCGGTCTATAAACCAGAGGCTCTGGATGGACAGTTGGATAAATGGTTCTATATTTAGGATGGATCTGGTCTATAAACCAGAGGCTCTGGATGGACAGTTGGATAAATGGTTCTATATTTAGGATGTATCCGGTCTATAAACCAGAGGCTCTGGATGGACAGTTGGATAAATGGTTCTATATTTAGGATGTATCCGGTCTATAAACCAGAGGCTCTGGATGGACAGTTGGATAAATGGCTCTATATTTAGGATGTATCCGGTCTATAAACCAGAGGCTCTGGAGGGACAGTTGGATAAATGGCTCTATATTTAGGATGTATCCGGTCTATAAACCAGAGGCTCTGGATGGACAGTTGGATAAATGGCTCTATAATTAGAATGTATCTGGTCTATAAACCAGAGGCTCTGGATGGACAGTTGGATAAATGGTTCTATATTTAGGATGTATCTGGTCTATAAACCAGAGGCTCTGGATGGACAGTTGGATAAATGGCTCTATATTTAGGATGTATCTGGTCTATAAACCAGAGGCTCTGGATGGACAGTTGGATAAATGGCTCTATATTTAGGATGTATCTGGTCTATAAACCAGAGGCTCTGGATGGACAGTTGGATAAATGGTTATACTGTATAGTCAGGATACGTCACAGTAATTAAAGAGAAAGAGGACGGACATGACGGGGGTTACTGGGTGTAAATATAAAATAATATCTTATTACCTCCTCTGCTGCCAGTTCCAGCAATGTCTTCACTCTACTACCTCCAGATTGACCTCTCACCCGGAACTTCCTGTTTCTACTTCTACATTACTTCCTGTCTACACCCTACATCACTTCCTGTCTGTGCGTTCCAAGTGAGATGGGATCACCACCGTGTGTTGGATATAAATCCTGCAGTCTACATTATAGTCTCATTGTTTTGTCGGTATTATATAACAACGTAAAAATGGTGAACCTACTAAAAAAGTAAAATTGAAATCAAATCAAATGATCACAAAATATTTCACTGTGAAAAAACAGTGCAAGGAAAACTGGGCGTCAGATCTCCAAGTAGAGTTGCCACCTCATCCCTTAATACTTGAACCCATATTAATTACACAGGTTCTGTGGCTGATTAGGATGGTAATTAAACTCACTTGGTGCCTTATCTGCAAATTAGCCTCAGAACCCATACCTCCCAACTTTTTTGAGATGGGAATGAGGGACACCTTGTTGAGCGGGGGCCGCCGCGGATCAGAGTTGTTGCTAGGGTTGCCACCTCATCCCTTTAAACCCGAACACATATGAATTACACAGGTTCTGAGGCTAATTTAATGCAGATAAGGTACCAAGTGATTTTAATTACCACCTTAATCAGCCACACAACCTGTGTAATTCATATGTGTTCGGGTTTAAAGGGATGAGGTGGCAACCCTAGTTGTTGCACGGGTGGGGGGTTCCGCGGATCAGAGTTGTTGAGCGGGGGGGGGGGGGGTGGGTCAGCGGATCGGAGTTGGTTGAGCGGGATTTATCGTGCGTCGCAGGGGTCATTCCCGCGAAATCCGGGACCAGAACATGTTTAACTGCTTCCCAACGGTCGTACGACTTTGTACGGCCGAAAGGACGTCCTGAATCTCTAACAGGCCGTGTTTTTACGGCCTGTTCTTAGCCAGGCCACTGGGGGGCGCGCGAGCGCCGCCGCATCGCTGACATGCCGATGCGCGTGCCTGGCGGCCGTGATGTCCGCCAGGCACTCAGGATCGTCGGCTGCAGGGATAAGACGTGGATCTCTGTGTAAACACAGAGATCCATGTCCTGTCAGGGGAGAGAGGAGACCGATCTGTGTCTCTTGTACATAGGGACACAGCATCGGTCACCCCCCCTCCCCCCACAGTTAGAACACAATTTAGGGTACACATTAACCCCTTCCTCACCCCCTAGTGTTAACCCCTTCAATGCCAGTCACATTTATACAGTAATTAGTGCATATTTATAGCACTGATCACTGTATAAATGTGAATGGCGCCAAAAATGTGTCAAAAGTGTCCGATGTGTCCGCCATAATGTCGCAGTCACGAAAAAAATGCTGATCGCCGCCATTAGTAGTAAAAAAAAATAATAATAAAAAAGAATAATTCTGTCCCGTATTTTGTAAGCGCAATAACTTTTGCGCAAACCAGATGCTTATTGCGATTTATTTTTTCTACCAAAAATATGTAGAAGAATACGTATCGCCTAGACTGAGAAAAAAAAAGTTTTTTAAAAAAAAAATTGGGCTATTTATTACAGAAACAAGTAAAAAATATAGTTTTTTTTTTTCAAAATTGTCGCTTTATTTTTGTTTATAGCGCAAAAAATAAAAACCGCAGAGGCGATCAAATACCACCAAAAGAAAGCTTTATTTGTGGGGAAAAAAGGACGCCAATTTTGTTTGGGAGCCACGTCGCACGACCGCGTAATTGTCATTTAAAGTGATGCAGTGCCACAGGCTGAAATTTCACCTGGTCAGGAAGGGGTATATGTGCCCAGTAAAGAAGTGGTTAATTCATATGCGTTTCGGGTTTAAAGTGATGAGGTGGCAACCCTCCACCTGTGTAGAGGTGGTTGGAAAACCAGAATGTAATTATTCGGAGGGGTGTCCCAATACTTTTGGCAATATAGTGTAAGAACCAGAGGTGGCTTAGACTGAGATAGCTCTCACGGAGTTTGGGAGTACTGGCCATTGCTCTGTCCTCAGCAGAGTCCTGAAATGTTCACCTAGAGAAAAATGTTCTCTTATTACTGTGCAACATTTTAGATCATTAAATGCCCTAAACTCTCTCCTATTTAAAAGTTCTTCAAGCAATAAATGTCAAAAAGATATCTTCTACTGTGTTATTGAAGCTGGTGTGGATGGACTGGTGCTTGTGGGGATGAGCAGCCTGTGTACTGTCTGGGGAGAGCCAACTATCAGAGCCAACTATTGTGCAGAACAATGACCAGGCCCTCCGGCCAGGAATAACAAAAAAAAACTCCGGCCCCAGTCAAAAGGCCCGGCCCAGTAGGCAGGTGCTAAAAAAAAGCGTGTTATTGGTGCAGTGACCGTGGTACCAGTCAAATCAAAGTGACCCTCACTCAGTGATTATTCCAGTACCCCTGGACTGCCACTCCAGGGGCACATGCACCATAGGCTTTTCGTTCCAAATCCAACCCCCTATCCGGCCAGTGCAGCCCTCCACCCCTGCCAGATAGAGAGCCCTTCAAGGTTTTCTTGGGGAGAACGGCCGCTCCAGTTAGCAGCCTCCACTGCAGTCTCCTGAAAGTAAATCCTTTTTGATGAGAATAGTGCATGACGTGTCCTTTTTTGTTTTATTTTTTAACCACTTTCCCTGGGACGTCGTCCTTCACTTCCGCGATTGCGCGTCCCCTGGGACGCGCTAGCGGAAGTGTCCGTGCTCGCCGGGTCTAGAAGACCCGGCGCATCACGGTAAATTGCCGCTGATAGCGGCCGTTTACCACGTGATTGCGCCTTCAAATGACGGCGCGATCACTTGTAAACAAACTGGCGTCATTTGATGACGCCGGTTCCTCCCTCTCCTGAGTCTCCTCTCTGTACCGTTCAGTACAGTGTGCGAGGAGAGAGGGGGGGAGTGGGGTGTCAGCAGCTGCGCTGTGGCTGGATCTGTGACAAATGCAGTCACAGATCCAGCCATCCCTCCATCCCAGCTCTGCAATACCCCAGTACCCTGCAGTACCCCAATACTCTGCAGTACCCCAGTACCCTGCAATACCCCAGTACCCCAATACCCTGCGCGATACTCTTCAAAACCCCAATACTCTGCAATACCCTGCTCGATACTCTGCAATACCTCAATACCCTGCAGTACCCCAATACCCTGCAGTACCCCAATACCCTGCGCGATACTCTGCAATACCCCAATACTTTGCAATACCCTGCGCAATACTCTGCAATACCTCAATACCCTGCAATACCCCAATACCCTGTGCGATACTCTGCAATACCCCAATTCTCTGCAATACCCTGCACGATACTCTGCAATACCCCAATACTTTGCAATACCCTGCGCGATACTCTGCAATACCCAAATACTCTGTAATACCCAAATACTCTGCAATACCCATTTTTTTAAAGCACCCCTGTCCCCGTGTTTTCGCATGCAGAAGTGAACGCATACGTAAGTCCCGCCCACATATGAAAACGGTGTTCAAGCTACACATGTGAGGTATCTCTGCGATCGTTAGAGCGAGAGCAATCATTTTGGCCCTAGACCTCCTCTGTAACTAAAAACATGTAACCAATAAAAGTAATTAAAGCAGTGCCTATGGGGATTTTTAAGTAGCGAAGTTTGGCGCCATTCCATGAGTGTGCGCAATTTTGAAGGGTGACATGTTGGGTATCTATTTACTCGGCGTAACGTCATCTTTCACATTATGAAAAAAAATTGGGCTAACTTTACAGTTTTTTTTTTTTAGCATAAAACTGTTTTTTTTTTAAAAACACGCGTTCAAAAAATTTCTACGAAAATACCATGCGAGATAAAAAGTTGTAACCGCCGCCATTGTATTCTCTGGGTCTTTGCTAAAAAAGCATATATAATGTTTTGGGTTTCTATGTAATTTTCTAGCAAATAAATGATGATTTTTACATGTAGGAGAGGAATATCAGAATTGGCCTGGGTGTTCCAGAATGCCTGATGGTGCTCCCTGCATGTTGGGCCTCTGTATGTGGCCACGCTGTGTAAAAGTCTCACACATGTGATGGTGCTCCCTGCATGTTGGGCCTCTGTATGTGGCCACGCTGTGTAAAAGTCTCACACATGTGATGGTGCTCCCTGCATGTTGGGCCTCTGTATGTGACCACGCTGTGTAAAAGTCTCACACATGTGATGGCGCTCCCTGCATGTTGGGCCACTGTATGTGACCACGCTGTGTAAAAGTCCCACACATGGGGTATCGCCATACTCGGGAGGAATAGCAGAATGTGTTTTGGGGTGTAATTTGTGGTATGCATATGCTGTGTGTGAGAAATAACCCGCTAATATGACAGAAACAAGATATTTTTTTACAGAATTTTCAGTCGTTTTTCTTTTATAGCGCAAAAAAATTAAAACCCAGGAGGTGATCAAACACCACCAAAAGAAAGCTCTATTTGTGTGAAAAAAAGGACAAAAAATTCAAATGGGTAGAATGTTGTATGACTGAGTAATTGTCATTCAAATTGTGAGAGCACCGAAAGCTAAAAATTGGTCTGGTTAGGAAGGGGGTTTAAGTGCCCAGTGGTCAAGTGGTTAAGATACTCTTTCTTTATTAAGCATTTGTGAAGTTAAGGTACAAAACAAAGCCATACCAAAGGCTGATAGGGTAAAAGAAGAAGACATAAAAAGCAAGAAGACATAAAAAGCAAACAACAAAACAAAACTGTCAACTATTCGCTTGGCAACCAATATATCAGATTTGAATACGGCTCATTGGTATAGGCGTCAAAAGAAAAAAAAAGGCACCACCTAATCTGCACTACCTTACAGATACTCTCAATAGGCCAGTAGAATTAAAACCAGAAGGGTTTGTTCCCACGGAGGTAACCCAGATATCCTATGTTTTGGTGAATTTTCCAGGGCAACCCCTGGACTCATAGGTGAACTTAAAACAGCGGTATTGCCGAGTTAACCAGAGCTTTCCAAAAATTGAGTGTAGACACCAATGGGGATTTCGACATGACCTCTTTACAAAAAGCTGTGGGGTCTACAAGACCCCACATCTCTCCTCTAGGCTGGAAAGCCTGAGATAAAAAAAAAAAAAAAATTAAAACCAGAAGGGTTTGTTCCCATGGAGGTAACCCAGATATCCCATGTTTTGGTGAATTTTCCAGGACAACCCCTGGACACATAGGTGAACTTATACAGCGGTATTGCTGCGTTAACCAGAGCTTTCCAAAAATCGAGTGTAGACACCAATGGGGATTTCAACATGACCGCTTTACAGAAACCTCTGGGTCTACAAGATCCTGCATCTCTCCTCTAGGCTGGAAAGCCTGAGATAAAAACAAACAATCTTAGCCTTTCTACCTATAAAAACACGGCAGTGTTTACATCTGCCGAGGCTGGAAGTGACGTCATAACGTAGCACTCGGGCTTTGAAGGTCATAGAGATGGATGGTTGGGGACTATCTGGTCCTCAGTTAGCTCTATGGTATATGAAGCTAAATGATGCCTGTAGCTGCACGCATCATCCAGATAACTCCACTCAAAGTCCAGGACATCATATGATGGCCTTGGGCGGGAAGTGGTTCAACTGTTTACCACAAGATCTCACCAGCGAAAGGGGCCCCTTCAGTCTGTTATCTCCCCGGGAAGGTGTGGCATGTTGCTTATGTAGGAGGTCTTTAAAATGGGGGGTCCATTGGGAGGGAAGGAGAGGCGTGGTGCTGGTATAGATGTCATGAATCTAGTTAGAGATGACACCTAGAGATGTAGCTAGGTGTTGGTAGTGATCAGTTGTGCAATGGTGGCGCTAACCGCTCCAAGTAGCTGCAACTTTGGATGGGGAATTTTCCGCAAGACTGATAAGTTCTTCCAGTTTTATTGGTATGAGTTACGTATTCAAGGTACAGTGGAATCTTGGATTACGAGCATAATCCGTTCCAGGAGAATGCTCGTAATCCAAAGTACTCGCATATCAAAGCGAGTTTCCCCATTGAAGTCAACGGAAACTAAAATAATTTGTTCCGCATTGACTTCAATGGCATGCAATACCGCATGCAGCCAGAGGTGGGGGGTGCCGGAGAGCCTCGGAAAGGGCTGGGGACACCTTGGCTGAACTTGAAAAGACTCGGGAACAGAGTATTTCCGCAATTTTCCAAACGCCTCCAGCGGCCCCCCCCCCAACCTCAGGACAAACTCGGTATTGCACACCGCTTTGGCTTGAATCCTGCTTGTGTTACGAGACAACACTCGCAAGCCGAGTCATTTTTTATTTTAAAATACAGTACTCGCTTTTCCGAGGTTCCACTGTAATCATTCAACAACTAAAAATAAAAAACACACACTGAAGTTGCCCAATCACTGGCCAGTAGCACTATTTGAAAGAAAAGGTTTCTCTCCTTTCTCTCTGCACTGCAAATTTTTCAATGACCTTCTGGTTGAAATCAACCATCTCGTTCACCATTCTCTTTTCTATCGACAGCATGGCCAATGTATTCAGCCTCTCGTGGGTCATGTTGTTTTTCAGAAAAGTCTTTACTCTTTCCAAAGTCGAGAAGCACCTCTCGGGTTCTGCTGTGGTCATGGGTGTGGTGATGAGGATCTTTAGGAGAGAAATAGTCTCTACAAAGACTTCTTCCAGATTGTTCTCCATAAACAGCTGGAGTAAGTCCACGGCACCACGACAGGCTCTGAACTCTTCCGTGCAGTAGATGAGAAAAAGCTCCGTCTTCAACCTACTCGAATTGAGCACTGGATAGGCTTTCAAAGTACTCTTCATTACATCTTCGGGAAACTCCACTGTGTACTGTTTAAACCTGTCGGCTTGAAGCAAGGTGGCGCCAACGAGGTGGCTTGTGAAGGAAAACCGCTCCTTGATGAATAGGACTATGATATCACAGACCTATAGGGTGAAGGAAAAAAATAAATAAATTATGTAATAATGACAAAATGTAAATTTCAACGGCAACATTTAAAATGATCAGTTTATTAGTTATAAAGGGGAGATCAGTTTCAGTGTCTGAATCCATAATTTCTCAGCACTTCATACACATGGACAAGACGTTCTAAATAAATACAGTGGAACCTCGGATTACGAGCATAATCCGTTCCAGGAGAATGCTCGTAATCCAAAGCACTCGCATATCAAAGCTATTTTCCCCATTGAAGTTAATAGAAACAAAAATAATTTGTTCCGCATTGATTTTAATGGCATGCAATACCGCATGCAGGCAGAGGTGGGGGGTGACGGACAGCCTCGGAAAAAGATGGAAAGGCCGGAGCACATCTCGGCTGACCTCAGCAAACCTTGGAAAGGCTCGTGAACGGAGTATTTCCACATGGCTCCGATCTGTGCCGCTCGGCTCCGCTTGCCTCTGGCGCCCCCCACTTCAGGCCAAACGCGGTACTGCACACCGCTTTGACCTGAATCCTGCTAGTTTTGCAAGGCAACGCAAACCGAGTTAGGATTTTTAAAAATACAGTGCATGTATTGCGAAACGCTGGTTAACCGAGTTACTCGCAATCCGAGGTTCCACTGTACACTATATTGCCAAAAGTATTGGGACACCTGCCTTTACACACACAAAGTTTAATGGCACCCCAGTTTTAGTCCGTAGGGTGAAATATTGAGTTGGCCCACCCTTTGCAGCTATAACAGCTTCAACTGTTCTGGGAATGTTTAGGAGTGTGTCTATGGGAATGTTTGACCATTCTTCCAGAAGCGTATTTGTGAGGTCAGGAACTGATGGACGAGAAGGCCTGGCTCACAGTCTACGCTCTAATTCTTTCTAAAGGTGTTCTATCGAGCTGAGGCCAGTCAAACTCACTAGCATGTCCCCTAGTCATCTGCCTTTGAGTGAGTGAGTGAGTAACTTGTATAGCGCAACAAATGGGAACTTAATCGCCTCAAGGTGCTTTGCATCCAGTGTCGTCCTGGTCCTTCAGAAGAGGCGAGTCTTTCGTTTTTTCCTAAAAGCCCAATGGTTTTCTGCCAGGCGGATGGTAGTGGGTAGAGCATTCCAGAGCCGGGGTCCTTGGACTGTATATCTACGTTCTCCCTTAGTTTTGTAGCGGGATTTAGGGATTTGGAGAAGGTTTTGGTGGGTTGACCGAAGCACACGCTTGGTGACGTAGGGTTTTATTTTCTCGCTTAAGTATTGAGGAGCGTTACCGTGTGTACATTTGTGCGTGAGGCAGTGTCTTGAATGTCATCCGGTCCTGTACACACACACAAACTTGGTTTTGTCTCTGCTCTAATTCATCCCCAAAAGGTGTTCTATCGGGTTGAGGTCAGGACTCTGTGCAGACCGGTCAAGTTCCTCCACCCCAAACTCACTCATCCATGTCTTTATAGACCTTGCTTTGTGCACTGGTGCGCAGTCACGTTGGAACAGGAAGGGGCCGTCCCCCAAACTGTTCTTACAAAGTTGGGAGCAAAAATTGTCCAAAATGTCTTGGTAAGCTGACACCTGAAGAGTTCCCTTCACTGGAACTAAGGGCCAAGCCCAAGCCCTTAAAGACAACCACACACCATAATCCCCCCCCCCCCTCCACCAAATGATTTAAAGTGGTGGCACAATACTTTTGTCAATATAGTGCGGATGAGCGAGTTTGGGGTGGAGGAACTTGACTACTGCGAGCCAGGCCTTCTTGTCCAAAATCAGTGCCTGACCTCATAAATGGGCTTCTGGAAGAATGGTCAAACATTCCCATAGACACCCTCCTAAACCTTGTGGACAGTCTTCCCAGAAGATTTGAAGCTGTTATAGCTGCAAAGGGTGGGCCAACTCAATATTGAACCCTACGGACTAAGACTGGGATGCCATTAAAAATCATGTGCGTGTAAAAGCAGGTGTCCCAATTCTCTATGGCGTTTTTATTTATTTTTTAGATTTTTTTTAGGGCGATATTTATTATAGCAAAAAGTATTGCCTTTTTAAAAAAAATTGGCGCTCTTCTTTTGTTTATAGCACCAAAAGACCTCAAATCTAACATTTACACTTAAAAGCAAAAATAAATAAATAAGAAAAAAGCCTTTAAAAATAAAATATCAATAATTGTCCCTTTAGGGCCGGAGGGCGGTAGTGATGTTTTACATCACTCCGGTCCTCCAAGGGCATAGAGTAAGGTGCCCTCACTGAACTTCCTGCCCATCAAGCCAAGGGACCGGATCATCCCCACGCTTCCAGCGGCTCCGGTAAACGGCTGGAGAAGCCGATAAAAGTGATCTTGTGGCGAATCCGTATTTAACGTCAAAGTAGTGACATATAACCATGGTGGGCGGTCTGGAAGTAATTAAGCAAAATCACTATAAAATCAAAAGATATGAGAAGACATTTACAAGTACCCATCAAGGGTAAATAAAACCATGCAGTTTAACTTGTTGCTAAAATTTCTTTTCTTTTTGATATATTTCTCTTATAGCTTTTTTACGAAATACTCCAGAGTAACATGGACTGCAATAAAAACTCACCTCCGCTGCAATCCGTTTATGGACAAGTTCTGGATTGGGCGCGCGCCTCTTTGGTTGAGAGCCACCTTCGTTGCTTTGGTTACCCAGGGAATTGAGAGAACTTCTGCAAAACGTATGAATAATAATAGTAGTAACAACAACAACAGCAACAACAACAGCAACAGCAACAACAGGAGGAATACGGCTGCTACCTGATCTTCTGTATGTCCTGCTGGAACTGCTGGATGCTCCCCTTAATGTGGGTTGAATCTATGTTCTTCTTCTGGAGTTTAACATAGAGGAGGTCCAGATGGGGCATGATGCCGTGGAAAAACTGCAGAAAAAACTTAAAATCTTGATCCTCCAGCAGCATGGCAAAGCCTCCTGCTGCTCTGACGGTAACAGGGTCAAAGTCACCCGAGTCTTGTATAGTTTGAAAACAGCGAATGAGGTCCTCTCTGTGCTTAAACACCGTATAGATGGAATGGCTGTGGAAGTTCCAACTGACATGGCTTGATGTTGGTAGTCTATGGGCGACTGCTTTATTAAGTACATCTGTGCACTTGGGGGATCTCGAAAAAAAGCTGGCAAATCCTCCAAGAGTAGCAAAAAAAACTCTCACTTTGGGTATGCGTGAAGCGGCTTGTTCCATTATAAGATTGAGCGGATGGGCATAGCAGTGGACAAAATGGGCCCTTGGGTAGACCTCTTGCATCTTCTTTTGAACACCCCACATCACGCTGGCACCATCATATGTTTGGGAGATAAATTTACTCCTTTGATCCTCTGGAAGGATGGCAGTAAGACGCTCCTTTAGTGCCGTAGCAATGGCATCGGCTGTATTGGAAGGCAACGAAATAAACTCAAAAAACCTCTCCTGTATGTTGTTTTTGGCATCAATGTAGCGTAGCACAAGCGCAAGTTGATACTGCGTGGCAATATCGGTGGTCCCGTCGACCTGGATGGAGAGAAAATCACTGGTCCGTGCTTCTTTGATAATCTGCTCCCTCATAACGGACAACATACAGTCCAGCAGCTCGTTCTGCACGGTTGTCGAAGTTCCGTTAAACACAGTGGCATTCTGGAGGTGGTCTTTCAAAACTCCATCAAGGGACGCAACGAAATCCACCAAGCCACGGAATATCCCAGGATTATCGGCGCTCTCATCACAACCACGCATAGCCAGCTCAAATGCACCACAAAATTTAATACAGTCTATTATTCTAGACAGGATTTGCCGTTTTTTTGTGACTTCTTCATTGTGCTTTCTAATGCCAACCCTGTAGCCTTCATCTAGCTGTTTAGCAATGCTAGACTTCCCGAAAAAATGCAACCTCAAAGTGTTCTCAAGATGGCTTCGGGTACTTTCGTGCCGTCTGGACTTTTCAGTGAGATGTTTTAAATCGCAAACCCCCGTTCTGGTCCACAACGTATCGGTGCCAGCACACTGCATCAGCAAACAGGGAAAACAAAAAAAGGCCTGACTAGCCTCGCATCCAGTTAGCCAATTCCGTGTCTGATAAATTGTGTTGGAAAAGCTCCGAGTGTAAGCTCGACCACGATCCGTTGTCTGCTGCTGAATTGCCAAGTTGGGTTGATCTGGTCCAAGCTCTTTTATCCTTTTTTTTTCTTCGTCCGATCGCTTTGTGAAGGGGTGTTTTTGCAAAGATAAAACCGAATTTTCTTTCATTTCGAGAACCGAGGTTTTCCGCTTTTTTCCACGTGGATCAGTACCTGCGAGTCAAAAGACAATCTGGGTAAGTTTAAAAGAGGTAGGTATCTCTAATATTGTACCTTTAATTTAAAGTGTTACTAAAAATGATAGCTTGGATTCACAAAGCACTTACGCCGACGTATCTCCAGATACGCCGCGTAAGTACAAATATGCGCCGCACCCACAAACATAGATACGCCTAAAAACTTCATTTCACCGACGTAACTTGTCTACACCGGCGTAGAGTGGGCGCATATTTACACTGGACGCATGTGGCTTTCCTATTGATTTTCTATTCATATATGCAAATGAGGGAGATACGCCGATTCACGAACGTACTTGCGCCCGGCGCATGATTTAAGCGGTTTGCGCAAGTTTTACGTTCCGCGTAAAGTTATTCCCCATAGATGAGGCGCAACCCATGCTAAGGTATGGACCAGGGAACACAAGCTGTCAAATTTTATGTCGTTTACGTTGTACGTGAATATGGCTGGGCGTAGGTTACGTTCACACCGTAGGCAGTGGTTCAACGTATGCTAGGCAGTTGTTTTGCCGTGATTGTGAGCATGCGCACTGGGATGCGGCCACGACACAACACATGCGCAGTTCGTTCCAAGTACTTGTGTGGCACTCGGCACATCATTTGCATGGGGTCACGCTTCATTACTATGGATCACGCCCACTTCCACTTATGCTGGCTTACGCCTACGAATATATGCTACGCCGGCGCAGAGTTGGGAGCATTTGCTTTGTGAATTCCATGCTTGCCTCTCCGCGCTGCACCGGCGTAGTGTAAAAGACATATGCTACGGTGGCATATATATGCGCCGATGTATGTGAATCCAGGCCGATGTGTTTAACCACTTCCCACCCGCCATATAGCAGAATGACGGCCGGAAAGTGGTTCCATTATCCTGACTGGGTGTCATATGACGTCCAGCAGGATAAGCGCGGCGATCAGTGGTGTGGTATGTTGATCCGACACACCGCATCTCTGATCTAGGCAAAGAGCCTCTGCGTAGGTTCTTTACCACATGATCAGCTGTGTCCAAACACAGTGATAACCAGGAAGTGCAGTTTATCGGCTTTCCTCCATTCACGCTGACAAGGCACAGGTAGAGGAGAGTTGATCAGCGGCTCTCCTGACAGGGGGATGGCTTCCTGCGATAATCAGTGCAGACCCATTAGCATGGCCCACCAGTGCCTGTCATTGACTTATCAGTGCTGCCCATCAGTGCCGCCTATAGGTGCCCCACCGGTATGTCAATCAGTGCCCACATCATACGCCAATCGATGCCCATAAAGGATGCCAATCAGTGCCAATTAATGCCAGCCAGTGCCCATCAGTAATGCTTGTCATTGACTCCTCATCAGTGTCCCACCAGTATGCCAATCAGTGCCCATAAAGGATGACAATCTGTGCCCATCAGTAATGCTTGTCATTGACTTCTCATCAGTGAAGTATAAAACTTACTTATTTACAACATTTTATAACGGAAACAAATACAATTTTTTTTCCACATTTTCGGTCTCTGTAGTACAAAAAAAACCACGCCATTGGTGATCAACTACCACCAAAAGAAAGCTCTATTTGTGGGGGAAAAAAGGAGCTCAATAAACTGCTATAGGGTTAACCTCCGTGTCCTGGTCAGATGACCCCCATATGCTTCTGTGAAGCTCCACTGTGCTGGCATGGCCAGGAGACAAAAAACTTATGATGCGAGATGTAAAGTTAGTTCTGATAGATCACTGTCCACAACAGTACATGGCACAGACCAAAGAGAACAATGCTGCAAGGGTCAAAAGATATTTTCTGGCTCTGCAAGACTTTACCTTTTATGGAAAACAGGTCAGGGTCAAGGTAAAAATAGGCCCTATACAATGCTATGGGGCATGTCAACCTCCATCTCCTGGCTGGTAGACAACCAGTTTTAATTTCGTAGACAAAAACATTTGTCATAATTTTCATCTGTGGCAAAGTTCCAGTGATAAAAACTAAAATAAAATTACCCCACATTTTCGTCAATTAAAAAAAAATAAAAAATAAAAGGCGAAAATCAGTTCCATTTTTCGAATGAAAACCGAATGAAAATGTAAGAGAAGGACGTTTACCCTCATGATTGCTGGGAGGGGAAGCACTCACAAGTTCTACAGGCGCAGCTCCAAGTAAACAAGGTAGTGAATGTAGTGTGGTGTGCTTAGCACTGTGCAGGCCCCCTGAGAGGACAATGGAGATCACCGTGTTTATGACAGGCCTTTTCATACCACCATTTAGAGCACTGTGTGCATTACAGGCCTCCCGAGACTCCCGACCATCCAGAGCACTGTGTAGCATTACATGAATCTCGAGACATTCCAGAGCACTGTGTTCGTTACAGGCCTCTCAGACCATCCAGAGCACTGTGTAGCAATACAGGCCTCTCAGGCCGTCCAGAGCACTGTGTGTGTTACAGGCCTCTCAGACCGTCCAGAGCACTGTGTGTGTTACAGGCCTCTCAGACCATCCAGAGCACTGTGTGTGTTACAGGCCTCTCAGACCATCCAGAGCACTGTGTGTGTTACAGGCCTTTCAGACTGTCCAGAACACTGTGCATTACATGACCCTCAGGTCGTCCAGAGCACTGTGTGTTACAGGCCTCTCAGACCATCCAGAGCACTGTGTGTGTTACAGGCCTCTTAGACAATCCAGAACACTGTGCATTACATGACCCTCAGGTCGTCCAGAGCACTGTGTGTGTTACAGGCCTCTCAGCCCATCCAGAGCACTGTGTGTGTTACAGGCCTCTCAGACAATCCAGAGCACTGTATGTGTTACAGGCCTCTCAGACAATCCAGAGCACTGTGTGTGTTACAGGCCTCTCAGACCGTCCAAAGCACTGTGTGTGTTACAGGCCTCTCAGACTGTCCAGAAAATTGTGCATTACATGACCCTCAGATCGTCCAGAGCACTGTGCGTTACATGCCTCTTAGACAGCCCAGTATGCTGTGCATTACATGAATCTCAGACCGTCCAGAGAAATGTGTGCATTACAGGCGTCTCAGACCACCCAGAGTTTTGTGCATTACAGGCCCCTCAGACTGTGCAGAGCACTGTGTGCATTACAGGCCTCTCATATCACCCAGAGCACTGTGTAGCATTACAGGCCTTTTTAGACTACTGTGTGCATTACAGGCCTCCTCAGACAGTTCAGAGCGTGTAGTTTATTCTAACCTTAATACCATGCATAATAACATATTCAATTTTTATTTTTTTTTTACGCCAGGAGTCTATAATGAGTTTGGATATTCTAGAGAGAAATGCCTAAATACTGCATTACAATTTACCTAAACCCATTAGACTTTAGTCGACTAAATACGATTAAAACTAAAACCAACATCTCAGATGACTAATGCGGCTAAAACTACTAAAATGGCACTTTTAGTCAAAAGACTATGGTTAAAACTAAATCAAAATTTGACGCCAAAATTAACACTGTAGACGGCCCCCTACCCCCCAGAGACTTCTATGGGGCTATACTGTGTAGGTACAACCAGAAGAAAGGAGTTGCATAGTGGGATGTACAAAATCCCCAGAGGCTGTGGCCAACAGATTGAGGTAAAAACGCATCCTTGAAGAGCAGGGGGTGGGACCTGTTAGGTCAGCTTAAATAGGCAAACAGAATAAGCGCATATTGGCAAGTTTTGTCCAAGAGTCCGGAGGTATTGTAGAGCTTTTAGTGGGAATGAGCCTCAATTCCTAGGTTCACATCTTGGTGGTCAGACCTCAATATCAGTCTCTGGCTTGCCCAGGCCTTATATATAGGTATGCTAGCCGATTGATGTTCAGGGCTCCCTCACAATTTGTTATGGGAGTCTACTGCTTGGTGAAAAGGCTGAGTGCTGACAGAACACCTAAAAAAGGTACAAGAGCTGCCCGTTTGTTTTTGGGGACTCCATTAGGGCATACCCTGTTAAGAAGGTACGATCAGGAAAACCATGCTCGGGCCCGTGCTTAAAAGAAATGCATGTGCAAGCACAATTATCTAAAGGAATGGGCATAGAATCAGGACCATGTGTGCAACTACACGAGCACATGTGCATGGGCATTAGCGTGCACTGCATGCTCATGAGCGTGTATTTTTCATTGGACTTTGGCGACCAGTGGCCTATTTAAAGCCTTACACAATGCAGGAAAAATGCTGACTGAGCGTCAGTTCACACTGCTTATGACCTGTTCCTGTGTGTACCTGTAACCTGACCCTGCTTGTTGATCCTGCTCGTTCCTGAACCTCTGTTGCCAACTCCGGCTTGTGACCCAACCTTGCTTCCTCTACCTTTTTTGCTCACTCATACCTCCCCTCGATGGGAGCAAGGGACACCCATAAGCAAAAGTATGTATAGGACACACACCCTACCACGCCCACTTAAACACTTTTCTGAAAGATAAATAGTAGATTTTTATATATAACTCTATAGAGAAGACCAAAATGAGGGACAAATGAGGAGGAAAGACATCAAGGACAGTCCCTCGAAATTGAGGACAGTTGGGAGCTAGGCATGCTTGATACTGACCTTGACTCCGCTCCTGCTTTCTGACTCTGTAATCCTGCTGCCCGATTGCTGCCGACTCCTGCCCATCTAGCCATGTATCCAAGATTTTGCTTCTGCCTGCTTGCTGAACCTTCATCAGCTGTGCATCTGCTACCAGATTCCCTGGCCCGGATCTCCTGCAGGCACCCATGCCCCACTGTGCCCTGTTATACACAGCCATCATCCCCTGGGATAACAGGACAAAATTTGTAAGGGAAGGCCTCTCGTCAACTTGGTCTCAACCAGGCACGTGACATTAGTGGATTGGCTGTGCAGATGTTTTTTCCACTTCAGGATTATGAACCCCACAGTGCTCACTGGAACATTCAGAAATTTTGAAATCCTTCTGTAACCAATGCCATCAGTATGTTTTGCAACAATAAGCTTGTGAAGGTCTTGAGAGAGATTTATGCTTTTACCCATCACGAGATGTTTCCTGTGTGACACTTTGGTAATGAGACACCTTTTATAGGTCATAAGCTGAGACTGAACCAGCTGATATTAATTTGCACTGACAAGGGGCAGGATTGCTTTCTAATTACCGATAGATTCCAGCTGATGTCTTGGCTTTCCATGCCTTTTTTCAAGTTTTCAATAATTTTTACCTGTGTCATTCCATTTTATTAATGGAAATGGTGCAGCGCTTAGCTAATAGCTACATAAAGTTTGTAAGGACCAAACATAAGTTCATAAGTAATCAAAGCAGTTGTGGCCTTTGCATTGTGGGCACATGGGCGCCCCCCCCCCCCCCCCCCCATGTGCCTGGCCTCTTTGAGGATGCCGGACACATGAATTACAATTGTGGGGATAGGCGGGGGGGTGTATTTTAAAGCACCTGATTAGAGCCAGAGGCTCTAATAGGCTTCAAAATACGGTGGGCTCGGGGCACAGAGAGTGCACCCTGATCCCACTCAGTTGGGTAACACTAGTGAATGAATATTTGCTATTCTGCCAGATTCTCCTCCCGGCCAATCAGGAAGCCCCTATTGACCAGGGAGTCTTATGACTCCCTGGCCAATCGTGTCTCAGGACACACTTCTGTGTTCAAACTGGCCGGAAGGAGAAAGCCTGTGTCCTCACTGAAGCGGTCCCTGCCTCCATGTCTCCACTAGGTAAGGTGATCACCACTGGCTACTGTGTCCTCCTATGGGATGATTGCCGCTGGCTGTCACCTTGCCGGGTGGGGTGTTTTCTCGCTGGGTGTCCCAGTGTCCGGAATGGGGGGGTGCTGTGGCGTCATCGCCGCTGGCCGTGTCTCCCACAGGGGGGGGGGGGGGGTGTTGGCTAATATTTTAGACTGCTTTCCATTGATTGTTTTGTTTTTTCTGGAGTGTGAAAAGTTACCACAACAACATTATAATTCAGTATAATTTACACACAAGGAGGTTAGTGTCCATTGTTAATTAGAAAATTGTATTTTTTTAAATGTCCCTGCCTACTCACTTACAAACTCTCTATTTTTAATAAAAAAACACATGGTCAAGTTTTGAAATAAAAAAATCCATTTATTCTGGTGTAACATAAAATAAAGGCTGAAGGCAAACAAAAAACTCAGCTAATAAAAACAAAGAAGCCAGGAAGGCAGCACTGGAGAGCCTACTTGCACTTGTGCAGACGCAGAACCCCACAGCAAACAATCAAGGATGTCAACAAAAAAAATTGGGACCATGAGAGCATCACATATGTCCTCATTTCATGGATTTGGTTTTAGCCTTCCCTGCAGCCCTCGATAATTGAGTGCTCGGAGGCTGGGTCCCTGGAGTGGAGGTTGTAGCAGGAGCAGGAACAGCAGGATGAGGAATAGGAGCAGGATCAGAAGCAAGAACAAGAGGAGCGATCCGCACAATGCCAGTGTCGTCATCGAGCTTCCCCAACATGGCCATGTTTATTGCCTTAAAGATCAGGGTTTCACAGCGCAGACGCTGGTCCTTCTCCAGATTTTGCAGCTTGCTGGCAATTAGGGCTGCAAATTCCTGTTCTGCGCTGGGGGGCTCTCGGAGGACCGCAGTAGCCTCCCGAATAAGGGCCTGGGTCTCCTCCTCCATTTGAAGCATGCTCCTGGCCCTTTTCGCTGGAGTGCGGAGAGGAGGAATCTGCAACATTGCGTGCCACCGCGCCTCCTGTCTCCAACTGGGGCCTGCCTCCTCCTGTCTCGTAGTGGGCTCTGCCTCCTCCTGGCTTTGCTCTATCTGTGTATAAAAAAAAAGGTACATAGTTAATTTTTTGTCTTCATATATCACACACATTTTTCAACTCATGACAGATGCAAATTGAATGCTAATATATATTACAGACAATCATTCTGACCCCTGCATTTTTCATTCTTGTCCCCGTCATGTTTGGCCAATACTGTCCATCGATATGTCCAACACTTTTTGTTCAAGCCTTAAATTTTGAGCACTAGTAACATCAATATGACATCATTATACTTTTATTACAAAAAATCGTTAGCAAATTACAATACCTGGCTCCATGTGTCACAATCAGGCTCCTCCAGGAACTCCGGTTGTTCCTCCGAGGATGGCTGTTCTTGGCTGGAGAGTTGGCCGGAGCTACTTCTGGGGGGAGGGGTTAAAAGGGATTCCCTCGACTCCAGATGGTCATCCAGGAAATGGAGTTGGCTGTAGTACCATAGGTTTGGCCTATATATTTCATCAGCAGCTGCTCCTGACCTCATTGATTTCAGGACTAGCGCTCGTTGAGTCCGATATGTGCCCCTAATGGTCCCAATTTTTTTATTCACGTCCTTGATTGTTGCTGTGGGGATCTTTGTCTTTACAAATAAAAGCAGACTCTCCAGTGCTCGTTTCCTGGCTTCTTTGTTTTTATGGAGGTGGCTTTTTGTTTGCCATAATACTGGCAGATCCCTCCATCTCTGCACAAACTCAGTCATAAACTCATGTTTTTTGAAGATTTCTGCAAGTCAAAATAAATACAAAAAAGCTAAGGTCAGTCAAGCCTCTACTAATAAACGTTCTCACCATATATAGGCCACAAACTCATCCACTGATCAATAAAGTCAAAATCATGTTACGTACCGTCGTTGTACACGTTCGTTCCTTCCGCCTTCTTCCACACACTGAACGTTGTTTTTTACCCATGCGGTATCCCTTTATATACACTGCGCCTGCGTGAAGCTCCGCACGTTTGCCCCGCCCCTGACGTTTGTTCTAGCACTTTCCCCACCCCTTCTCTGTCATCTAGTGCAAAACAACATGGCAGACACTCGGCAAGTGGTAACCTCAAGCCAGGAGCGAACACAGGCGGTACCACACACCAGATCCCGGAGATACAAGGCCACAAATATGGCGTTTAAGGAGAGAAATGGTGGCAATATTGAGGAGAGAGGATTATGATGCTAAACATGGCCCATACAAATACCCTAATAGGGTGAAGGCTGAAATAATGAACAAAGTGGTCAAAACTCTTGTAACGGAATGGCCTGTAGGACCCAGAAGCTCTTGAAGGATGTGGGGTACTCCTGTTTCAGCTTCACTAATGACTCTTGTGTCTAGGGTCATCCTATGTCCACTAGGGGCATAGGATGACTGAGAAATTATATCTTGAATTACATGAGATGGGCAGTAATGATAATTCACAATGTATTGCAGGATATCTTGAAATATTACAGGTGGTTAATTCTGAACCCAACAGGTCAACAATAGAGCGATTCATTTAATGTGGGGGACACATACTGTTAAGGTGTTAATTAAGTCTGGCTCCTAAGATATTTCATTGTGTGATGCTAATTAACACTGTATTGTGTAAAAGTTCTATTGATGATATGTGTTGTGATTAACACACTCTAAACGGTCAGACATCTAACATACGTCTACAAAGAAATGTGTATTGTGTAGCAGGTGAGAATAGCTTATTGCAGTCAGAATGTCTGTCTAAGATGTGGATTGAGGGGGAATCGTTAGTACAATGGGTGTATGATGTTGTGGGTGGAGTGTGTCATTGTCTCTTTGATTACTGCAACATTCCTCTTGGTGTGTATAAAAGCCTGAGTTTTACCATTAAAAGATCTATTCGTTTGAACCAGAGACAGAGCTGTGCGTCTCGTCTTTCTGGGGTGTCGTGGGTTGGTGGAATGGAATATCGTAAACAGCGTTAAGCCCTGTCCCATTTGTGGTTCCCTTACAACTCTGTACCACAAATTTGGGGTGCGCAGATCCAAGGAACAGTTCCGCAAAAGATGGTCTGACATAAAATCGAGGGAGCCAGAGCAATACCAGAAGATTAAAAGACTCATTAGAAAAAAAGTAAGTAATTTTCCTGTGTACTCAGATTAGTATCATTATCATGGTGCTGCATTGTGCTTTTTCTTTCATGTAGTACAGTTCAAGATGTCAAGTTTCATGTTTGTGGGCACAATAATTGGTCATACGATCTTTTTGTCTGATAGTGTTTTAGAAATGTCATCATGCCCATTTAGGCATGGATAAATGGAGTGAACACTGTATCAGACAAAAAAAATCGTATTTTATTATTAGTGAGCGAATGAACGATGATTCCTACGACCAATTATTGTGCCCACGAACATGAAACTTGACAACTTTAACTATTTATGTGAGAATAATTTTTTGTTTTATTTTTTTAGTGTAGATGTGTTCTTAACTATTATTTAACCACTTCAATACCGGGCTTTAAAACCCACCTTCATACCGGGCCAATTCTGGCACTTCTCTCCTACATGTACAAATCATCATTCTTTTGCTAGAAAATTACTCAGAACCCCCAAACGTTATATATGTTTTTTTAGCAGACACCCTAGGGAATAAAATGGCAGTCATTGCAACTTTTTATCTTGCACAGTATTTGCGCAATCATTTTTCAACCGCCTTTTTTTTTTGTGAAACCTTGTGGACAGCCTTCCCAGAAGAGTTGAAGCTTTTATAGCGGCAAAGGGTGGGCCAACACAATATTGAACCCTACGGACTAAGACTGGGATGCCATTAGTTTTCGTGTGTGTGTGTGTGTATATATAAAGGCAGGCTTCCCATTACGTTTGGTAAATGTAGTGCAGCTTTGAGTTCCTGGGTGTCTGAAGCATCTAGCACACCTGCTCCTCATTCCAGCATCCTGGTTTTGGCTATGGCCTTCTCCATGTCTGTCTGTCCACCTGCAAGGTGATTAATGTGGCCAGTCTCTGGGTGGAGACCAAACCTGATTTAAGCCAGCCAAGCCTGCAATCTCACGCTTGGGATACCAATAAAGTTCATGTGCGTGTAAAGGCAGGAGCCTAGGGGGCACACTCAGTACTGGTGCCATTTATGGGTAACTACCTACTGTAACACACCACCACCAAAAAAAAAAGCAAAATTGCACATGATTGTAGACTTTTCTTTTTATTAAACTGTGCATATTTACATATACTGTAAGATTTGTTTCAGTGATGTAATATGTATGAGAAGCTGGAACTACAGAAGTAACATGATCTCCATTTCCCTTTTACAAGTATTAAAGATTAATATCATCTACAATATACAATGGACCCATTTCTTTCCTATCACACACAGATTAAGTCTCAGTTAAAATACAAAGAATGAAAAATATCATGAAAAACAAAAAGACTTCAACAATGCTTTGTAATATTTAGAACTATGGCTAAACACAAGTATAGTGGAACCTCGGATTCCAAGCATAATCCAGGAGAATGCTCGTACTCCAAAGCACTCGCATATCAAAGCGAGTTTCCCCATTGAAGTCAATGGAAATAAAAATAATTTGATCCGCATTGACTACAATTGCATGCAATACCACATGTGGCCAGAGGTGGGGGTAGAGAGTCTCAAACACTCGGAAAGGCCCGAAGAAACCACAGGTGAACTCGAAATGGCTTGGGAACAAAGTATTTCCGAGCTTTTCCAAACGGCGGCAATCGGCTGTGCTCCGGCGCCCCTACCACCTCAGGCCAAATGCGATACTGCACACTGCTTTGGTTTGAATCCTGCTCGCTTTGAGACAACACTCCCAAACCCAGTCGGAATTTTGAAAAATACATCGCTCGTATTGTGAAACGCTCATTAACCACAAACCAAGGCTCCCATGTACTTGGTAATTCGGTAGACTAATACAGCCGGGAAGCTGAAAGCCTTGTGTTGTGTTCTATCTGATAGCGAGAACCCCTGAAAGAAAAATATACTCTACAAGAACTCAAAGACATTTAGGTTCTTGGGGATAAACCCGTTCAATGGCAGCATGCTTATACACTATATTCCCAAAGATTTGGGTCGCCTGCCTTTACACGCACATGAACTTTAATGGCCTCCCAGTCTTAGTCCATAGGGTTCAATATTGAGATGGCCCACCCTTTGCAGCTATACCAGCTTCAACTCTTCTGGTGCGTCTATGGGAATGTTTGACCATTCTTCCAGAAGAGTATTTGCGAGGAACCGATGAACAAGAAGGCCTGGCTCGCAGTCTCTGCTCCGATTCATCCCAAAGGTGTTTTTATCGGGCTGAGGTCATTCAAGTTTTTCTTTCAGGGGTTGGACTTGGCCCCTTAGCTCCAGTGAAGTGAACTCTTAAGGAGTCAACCTACCAACAAAAATAAAACATGGCGCTCAAAATGGTGACAAAAAAAAAAAAAAAAAATCAACCTACCAAGACATTTTGGACAATTTCAGGCTCCCAACTTTGTGGGAAAAGTTTGGGGGTTGCCCCTTTCTGTTTCAACATGACTGCACACCAGTGCACAAAAAAAGGTCCATTAAAGACACGAATTAGCGAGTTTGGGGTGGAGGAACTCGACTGACCTGACCTCAACCCGATAGAACACCTTTGGGAAAAATTAGAGCAAAGACTGCGAGCATGGCCTTTTAGTCCAACATCAGAGCCAGACCTCACAAAATGCACTTCTGGAAGAAAAGGTAACATTCCCAAAGACACACTCCTAAACCTTGCGGACAGCCTTCCCAGAAGAGTTGAAGCCATTACAGCTGCAAAGGGTGGGCCAACTCAATATTGAACCCTACGGACTAAGACAGGGATGCCATTAAATTTCATGACGTTATTTTAAAGAATGGAGATGGACCTTTCATATGGTGTACAGTATCTCCTCCTCATTTGTTGGGAACATGATGTTATATTGAGGAATGGAGATGGACCTTTCATATGGTGTACAGTATCTCCTCCTCATTTGTTGGGAACATGACGTTATATTGAGGAATAGAGATGGACCTTTCATATGGTGTACAGTATCTCCTCCTCATTTGTTGGGAACATGACGTTATATTGAGGAATGGAGATGGACCTTTCATATGGTGTACAGTATCTCCTCCTCATTTGTTGGGAACATGACGTTATATTGAGGAATAGAGATGGACCTTTCATATGGTGTACAGTATCTCCTCATTTGTTGGGAACATGACGTTATATTGAGGAATGGAGATGGACCTTTCATATGGTGTACAGTATCTCCTCCTCATTTGTTGGGAACATGACGTTATATTGAGGAATAGAGATGGACCTTTCATATGGTGTACAGTATCTCCTCATTTGTTGGGAACATGACGTTATATTGAGGAATGGAGATGGACCTTTCATATGGTGTACAGTATCTCCTCCTCATTTGTTGGGGACATGACGTTATATTGAAGAATGAAGATGGACCTTTCATATGGCCTTCTTTATGTCCGTCTGTCCACCTGCAAGGTGATTAATGTGGCCAGTCTCTGGGTGGAGACCAAACCTGATTTAAGCCAGCCAAGCCTGCAATCTCATGCTTGTGATAGCATGTGCAATACCTTATCCAGCTGTATGCCCTGCTCTGCTAGATTGTATTTCCTTGTTGATGACGTCGAATAGGATATAGAGATTGTTTTCTGAACTCTGCCTGTTTTTTTACTTTGGATTTTTTCCTTGACTATTCTAATCCTTGCCTATCTGCCTAAAGCAAGTACCAGTTTGCTTTCCTCAGTTTGCACCTGCCCTGGCACGGTGGCCGGGCAATATAAGTACAGGTAGGGTTCCTTGCCTTATGAGAAAGGGGGCTGCTATAGGTGAAGAACATAGAAGCCAGCTGGAATGTGTGATCACCTGTGTTAGGGGTAATCGTGACACTGGATCTGCATACCTGTCTAGCCTATAGTCAAAGGCTACCACTCTCAGTGCTGTATCAGATCCTCCAAGTAACAGAAGAAGCCAAGAAAAAACTTGGCTCAAACTTAAAATTTTCTTGTGCCAGCTAAATTTGTTATCCTACAGTTTCTCTATAGACTAAATCATTTCACCTATTAAGATCCATTACATATTTGTCTAAATAATTAACAACACTCTATATGACCTCTAGGACTAAGCTCCTGGGGTGGGACGAAATGCGTCAGTTGGATGGTCTTAGGAGGGGCCAAGGTTGAGGCATTTTTAGAGTTTTCGCACACTGATGTTGGTGTGTGACACCTTAACATGGCAAAACATTCTATAAGATGTCTTATTAGTCGTTTTTTGGCGTAACCTTTTCCGCAGTCTGAGGACACTCAATCGTGTGACTTTTCTGGTGTTCAACAAGTTTTCCCTTCTTGGTGAACGCTCCTCCGCACACTGAACATGAAAAAGGTTGTTCGCCCGTGTGTATTCTTTTGTGTACAACAAGATCTCCTTTCTGAGTGAAACTTTTCCCACACTCTGAACACGAATAAGGACGCTCCCCCGTGTGAACCCTCTTATGTACATGAAGTGTTCCTTTTTCAGTAAAACGTTTCCCGCACTCTGAACAAGAATAGGGACGCTCACCCGTGTGACTTCTCTGGTGTACAAGAAGGGCATTTTTCTGCGCGAAACATTTTCCGCACTCTGAACAAGAAAAAGGACGCTCGCCTGTGTGACATCTCTGGTGTTTTAAAAGGTTTCCATTCTTAGAAAAACATTTGCCACACTCCAAACAACAGAAAGTACGCTCACCCGTGTGGCTTCTCTGGTGTTCCACCAGTTTACCTTTATAAAGGAAACATTTCCCGCACTCCGAACAAGAGAATGGTCTCTCGCCGGAGTGAATAGTCTGGTGTTCAATAAGTGCTCCTTTCCGAGTGAAACATTTTCCGCACTCTGAACATGAATAGGGACGTTCACCCGTGTGAGTTCTCTGGTGTTTAAGGAGGTTTCCTTTATCTGAAAAACATTTCCTGCACTCTGAACAGGAAAATGGCCGCTCACCCGTGTGAATTCTCTTGTGTATAAGAAGAGCGAGTTTCTTTGTAAAACATTTCCCACACTCTAAACAGGAAAACGAACGGTCTTCTTTGTGAATTCTCTGATGTACATTAAGATCTCCTTTCTGAGTGAAACATTTCCTGCACTCTGAGCATAAAAAAGGGTCGTTCACCTGTGTGAAATTTTTGGTGTACAAGAAGTTTTCCTTTCTCCTTGAAACATTTCCCACACTCTGAACATGAGAATAGCTGGTCACCTCAGTGATCTCCTTCATGGGGTGAGGAAGATTCCTCGGGATTAGAAGGATCTGTTGATCTATCTGCAGTGTGAGATCTTACATGGATATTTACAATCATAGTATGTGATTGATGAGAAGATTCCCCCTGATCAGAGGGATCCATTGATGTCTCCGGACAGGAAGGTCTGTGATGTATATTTTGTGTATTTGGATTTCCTCCTGGAGGATCCTGTGTGATGACATTACTATAGCACAATAATAATAGAAGAGGTCTCTCCGAGGAATTCCTCACATCACCTCCATCTGTTGGAAGGCAATTTTAAATAAATGTAAAATGGTCAATAATAAGAGTCATGTATGTTGGTCTACTAGCCAACATTTTCAGAGCAATGGCATAAAACTGAACACAATTAAACACCAAAATGTAAAACATAGAATTTTTGTCACATAATTTTGCAGAAGTATGCCATTATATAGAGCAATGGAGATGGACCTTTCATATGGTGTACAGTATCTCCTCCTCATTTGTTGGGAACCTGACGTTATATTGAGGAATGGAGATGGACCTTTCATATGGTGTACAGCAGTGATGGCGAACCTCGGCACTCCAGATGTTTTGGAACTACATTTCCCATGATGCTCAACTACACTGCAGAGTGTAAGAGCATCATGGGAAATGTTGTTCCAAAACATCTGGGGTGCCAAGGTTAGCCATCACTGGTGTACAGTATCTCCTCCTCATTTGTTGGGGATAGGACGATATATTGAGGAATGGAGATGGACCATTCATATGGCCTTCTCCATGTCTGTCCGTCCACCTGCAAGGTGATTAATGTGGCCAGTCTCTGGGTGGAGACCAAACCTGACTTAAGCCAGCTAAGCCTGCAATCTCAGTATCTCCTCCTCATTTGTTAGGAACATGACATTATATTGAGGAATGGAGATGGACCTTTCATATGGTGTACAGTATCTCCTCCTCATTTGTTGGGAACATGACATTATATTGAGGAATGGAGATGGACCTTTCATATGGTGTACAGTATCTCCTCCTCATTTGTTGGGAACATGACGGTATATTGAGGAATGGAGATGGGCCTTTCATATGGTGTACAGTATCTCCCCCTCATTTGTTGGGAACATGACGTTATATTGAGGAATGGAGGTGGACCTTTCATATGGTGTACAGTATCCCCCCCTCATTTGTTGGGAACATGACGTTATATTGGGGAATGGAGATGGACCTCTCATATGGTGTACAGTATCTCCCCCTCATTTGTTGGGAACATGACATTATATTGAGGAATGGAGATGGACCTTTCATATGGTGTACAGTATCTCCTCCTCATTTGTTGGGAACATGACGTTATATTGAGGAATGGAGATGGACCTTTCATATGGTGTACAGTATCTCCTCCTCATTTGTTGGGAACATGACGTTATATTGGGGAATAGAGATGGACCTTTCATATGGTGTACAGTATCTCCTCCTTATTTGTTGGGAACATGACATTATATTGAGGAATAAAGATGGACCTCTCATATGGTGTACAGTATCTCCTCCTCATTTGTTGGGAACATGACATTATATTGGGGAATGGAGATGGACCTTTCATATGGTGTACAGTATCTCCTCCTCATTTGTTGGGAACATGACGTTATATTGAGGAATGGAGATGGACCTTTCATATGGTGTACAGCATCTCCTCCTCATTTGTTGGGAACATGACGTTATATTGAGGAATGGAGATGGACCTTTTATATGGCGTACAGTATCTCCTCCTCATTTGTTGGGAACATGATGTTATATTGAGGAATAGAGATGAACCTCTCTTTTACAAAGGATTTTATCCAACAGATTAGACCAACAATTGGATGATTACATTGCATGTGAGGCAAACAAACAAATCAACAATGTACAAAAATTAGTGTGCAAGTTCCAGATCAAGCACTACGTTCTAACTAAAATCCATAACTCTCTCAATGAGGGAATTTAGGAATCCAGATTGCATTGCATAATGACCTGGAACATGGACATTCAAGCTTGCAGCTAAACATGGAAGCGTTTTGACAGTAGAGTTATATGTAGGTGAGAATGCAATATAGAAACATAAGAATGCGGTCAAGGTAACCATCCTAACCAGGACCTTGCCTGGTGGCCTAAAAGGCCTATGCAATAGATACACAGAATAAGACTGGAGTGAAAAGTTGAAGACAAAAGAAAGAGGGAAAAGAAGCCAGGAATAAAGGAAAGAAGGAAAGAAGGAATGAAGGAAGGAAGGAAGGAAGGAAGGAAGGAAGAAAAAAAAGGAAGAAGGAAGAAGACCTACGGGGTGTACGTCAGAGGATCACTAAATTCTAAGAAGCGTATTTTTAAAAAGGTTGGATAGATGCTATCCAGTTGTACGAACGGAAAGCCGACGTCTTCTCATTTACCCAGAAGATCATTCATAGGGGGTTTTAAACCGCTTCAAAGCCAAGTACAGGAGTTTTCCAAGCATTCGCAATAGTCAATTTAGTTGCAGTAACAACATGCAAGGCTAATTTACGCTCCGGTTGAAGCAGTTCTGCAATCGGCTTGCAAAGAAGACCCTCATAGGGGTCTCGTTTAGGATTAGTGTAAAATATGTTGCGAAGAAGAGTATAAACTCTGACCCATAGTCTGCATACCTTCGGACAAGACCACCAAATAGTGTCCTTCTGCGAACAACCCCAGAGGCAGAGAGGAGATGACGCGAGCCGGCCTAGTTAGTACCACCTGTACAGCACTTCGTAGGCATTTTCCAGTATGAGAACTAGAATTGATTCAAAAAGTTGTAGGAAGTCGATTCAGACTTTGAATTGCATCTATGGTGATGTGTCTGTCTCTTTTCCTTCACAGGAACCAACACACCCCTTCCAACCAGGAGATGCTCTGACTGTAGGTTTAGGGTCGTTATCCTGCTGGAAGGTGAACCTCCGCCCCAGTCTCAAGTTTTTTTGCAGACTCTAAACAGGTATTCTTTTAAGATCGCCTTGTATTGGGCTCCATCCATCTTCAGGTCAGGCAACAATGTAACGTGAAACTGACCAGCTTGGTGGGTGAAAAAGTTTAAAAGGGGAAACCCCATCTGTGCTAAATTCCTCAGGTCTGCAAAATCTGCAGATAAGGTTTCAAATTCCTCCGTTTGGCGATCGTGAAGGTCTGCAAATGCTTGAAGGCGACTGCCCTGAAATCAGAGATCCGTGCGTTCCATTGGTGCCTGCATGAGTCTCTCTTTGGTATGCCAATAGTGGTATTTAATGATGATGTCCCTAGGAGGGCCTTATGTAGGTTTAGGCACAAAGGACCTGTGGATGCGATGGAATTGGAGGCGTTCGAGAGAAACCTCAGGTGGCAATTCCTGGAAGAAGGCGTGGCAGTGCCTTGCAGATAAGTTATGAGCTCACGGACCCCTCAGATGCAGCGATTGACCCCTCAGGCCCCGTTTTTAGCATCTTCCAGTTTATCTCGCAGGGTCTCAAGTTCAGTATTTAATCTGTCAACTTCCTTCTCAACTCTGTATGCAGTGCCCCCCAACCCCTGCGTACAGAGCACACCTTCACCCAACATGTAGCGCACCCCTGAACCCACGGTGTAGCGAACCCCTGAACCATGAGTGAAACACACCCCTGAACCCTATGTGAAACACACCCCTGAACTTTATATGCAATGCACCCCCAACCTCTGCACGTAGCGCACCCCTGGTGTTTAATGCCCCTTTCAGACCCTCCCACTGTTAGAGAGATTTGACCACAACCACTGAGTGATGCGGTTTGGAGGGCGAGTGTGAGGCTGGTTTTGGGGTCGTAGTTAAGGACCTGCACCAATTTTCTTAGAGGAAAAAACCCTGTGTAGTGCCATTGATGAAAATGTCTCAATTCTGTGGGTATTCAGATTCTACAATAAAAAATATTGCATATCCACATGTGTTGACCCCCCCCCCGATTCTCGGGCACACTGGTTAGGCCCTGGTGTCTTTGCTACTTACTTGTTTTGCTCGTTCGAGGGGCTTCATCCGGTTCACCCTCTATAGTCACCTCCACCTCAGACGGTGGATCACCCCCCTCATACGTCTCCACTTGTTCCCCTGTAGGCTTAGCTTGTATATTAATCTGTTCTTCACCCTAAACCCCAAAAGAACAGAAAAAACAAACATTCGTTAAAGTTGAATTTTAATCTAAATTACAAATGACAGCAGCTATGCATTCACTGATATATCATTAATTGTGTGTTTTTTTTAAATAAATATAAGTAATGCAAGTATCTGAATGTGACCCGATATCTGACTCCTGCACTCCCTATACAACAGAGCTCAGATTTGGGGAGGGAGAATCAGTACAAATAGCCAAAAAGATGCAGTTCTAACTAGGATTGTCCCGATACCACTTATTTAAGACCGAGTACAAGTACCAATACTTTTTTCCCCATGTACTCGCCGATACCGAATACTGATACTTTTTTAAGCACTTGATCACCGCCCCATAGCTGAATTACGGCTACAAGGTGGTTTGTTAACTCTGGGTGGTCGTCTATGGACGTCCTGCCAGAATCACGCCCACTGGAGTGTCCGCGACATCACAGATCGTGGTAAATTGCCGTTTACACCAGCCGTTTACCACGTGATCGCTCCGTCCAATGATGGAGCGATCACATGTAAACAACACGGCGTCATTTGATGACGCCAGTTCCTCCCTCCTCTCTCTGTACCGATCAGTACAGTGCGAGAGGAGAGAGCGGGTGTCAGCAGCGCTGTGGCTGGATCTGTAACTATTGCAGTCACAAATCCAGCCATCCATGCAATACCCTGCGCAATACCCTCCAACTCCCCCCCCCCCCGCGCAATACCCTCCAATAACCCCCCGCGCAACACCCTCCAATAACCCCCCGCGCAATACCCTCCAATAACCCTCCGCGCAACACCCTCCAATAACCCCCCGCGCAACACCCTCCAATAACCCCCCGCGCAACCCTCCAATCCCCCCGCGCAATACCCTCCAATAACCCCCCGCGCAATACCCTCCAATAACTCCCCCCCGCGCAATACCCTCCAATAACCCCCCGCGCAATACCCTCCAATAACCCCCCGCGCAATACCCTCCAAAAAACCCCCGCGCAATACCCTGCAAAAAACCCCGCGCAATACCCTCCAAAAAAAACCCCCGCAATACCCTGCAAAAAAAAAACCCCCCGCGCAATACCCTGCAAAAAAAAACCCCGCGCAATACCCTGCAAAAAAAAAACCCACGCAATACCCTGCAAAAAAAAACCCACGCGCAATACCCTGCAAAAAAAAAACCCACGCAATACCCTGCAATAACCCCCCCCCCCCGCAATACCCTGCAATAACCCCCCCCGCGCAATACCCTGCAATAACCCCCCCGCAATACCCTGCAATAACCCTCCCCCGCGCAATACCCTGCAATAACCCCCCCCACGCAATACCCTGCAATAACCCCCCACCGCGCAATACCCTGCAAAAAAACCCTGCGTAATATCCTGCAAAATACCCGCGCAATAACCCCCCCCCCGCACAATACCCTGCAATAACCCCAATAACCCCCCCCCCCACAATACCCTGCAATAACCCCCCGCACAAACCCCCCCCCCCGCACAATACCCTGCAATAACCCCCCCGCACAATACCCTGCAATAACCCCCCCGCACAATACCCTGTAATAACCCCACACAATTTTCAGATATTGGCGCCATAGCTTTTGGACGCTAGAACTTTCACAAAGACCAAATAATATTCACCAATTTGTACTTATTTTTACCAAAGATATGTAGCAGTATAAATTTTGGCCTTGGTCTTTTTTCTTTTATAGCTCAAAAAAAAAAAAATAAAACGCAGAAGTGATCTAAAGAAAGCTCTATTAAAATAAAAAAGGACAAAAATGTCATATGGATACAGTGTTGTATGACGGAGTAATTGCCATACAAAACGTGAGAGCACCGAAAGCTGAAAATTAACCCTTCACACGGTGAGAGCTACCGCTGAGGAACACAGCGAGACTGGATGACAGCGGGGGACACAGGCTTTTTCCAACAAAGAGTGGATTGCTCGCGGAAGTTTGCTATCTGTACCGGCGAGGGGAGAACCCGCTGTAAGCCGAGGAGCCGTAAGCCTGCGGATTGTGAGGATTTACGTGCCTACACCCACCGCATCTAACAGGGGGTCCAACATATCCGGTAAGAGTACCCATTTACTCCATTTTTCCGGTGTGGTCTCGAGGATCTCCTTCTTTCCAATCATCTTCCTTGAATTGGTGGTGGACTTCATCTTTCCATTCCTTTACTACTATTTTTGGATTTATTGAAATGGGACAATTGTTTTTTCATTTTTTCACCTTTTTGAATTTGGAAGTCACCTTGATTCATGTTTTCTCGATGTTGGATATATATAAGCAATTATTTATACTAACAGTTGGATTGTTTTGGACAATCACATTTATGGTGAATTTATAACCAAAAGTTTAAATGCACATGAATATGTTCACATAATCGTATTAGACAAATAGGGCCACATCCACAGAGCCATTAATCTCCTGATACGCCGGCGTACTTTCAAAATTACCCGCGTCGTATATTTCATTTTGAATCCTCAAACCATGATACGACGGCTTCGGGCTTCGATCCGACAGGCTTACGTCTTCTTACGCCTTCGGATCTAACCTGCAATATTTCTGCGCCCGCTGGGTGGAGTTTGCGTCGTTTTCCGCGTCGGGTATGCAAATGAGATTTTTACTGCGATCCACGAAATTAGGAACGGCCGCCGCATTCTCTTACGTCGTCGCTAGTCGGCTTTTTCCGG
This sequence comes from Rana kukunoris, assembly GCA_029574335.1. Taxonomy (NCBI): domain Eukaryota; kingdom Metazoa; phylum Chordata; class Amphibia; order Anura; family Ranidae; genus Rana; species Rana kukunoris. The sequence goes on along the minus strand of CM056056.1, from coordinate 179,011,306 downwards.
CGTATAGTTAAAGCTGCTATTATCCGGTCTATAGTAAGACTTGCCATGTTAGGTATGGCCGTGGTTCCCGCGTCGAAATTTCAATTTTTTTTTTGCGCAAGTCATCCGTGAATAGGAATGTACGTAATTTACGCTACTTAAAAAAAAAAAAAAAAAAAAAAAAAAAAAAAAGAAGACGACGTTTCGACATAATTTCGCACAATGCACGTCGGGAAATTTCAGAACAGAGCATGCGCAGTTCGATTGCCGCGGGGACGCGTTTCATTTAAATGATTCACGCCCCCCACCCGCGTAATTCAATTCCGCTGCGAGAAATACACTACGCCGCCGTACCTTACGAGCCGAAATCTTCCTGGATTCGACTTAGAGCCAGGTAAAATACGGCGGCGTAGTGCATCTCTGATACACTACGCCGGGGCAATTGTATGTGGATCTGGCCCATTAGGTTGTGTTTTAGCTCTCTAGCGCAAACCAGCCCCTCATTTTTGTTGGTTATTAAGGGTGTTTAAGTGCCCGGTGGTCAAGTGGTTAAATGTCATGTGACAGTTTTCAAACCACAATACAGACTAAGGATATTTTCTTTAGAATTATGAAGAACTTTAACTCAAGACATTATAAAAGAATAAAACCGTTTTATTTGCTTGTCACGCAGTAGTAAAAAAACTCTTTACAGAACATGTTGATATATACAAAAAAAATATTTTACAACAACAACAAAAATAACAAATGTTACATCACACAACCAACCAACAGAAAAAAACTGAGGCCTCGTACACACGATTGAGAATCTCGTCGTAAAAAGTAACGAAAAGTGTACACACGACCGGTTTCTTCGGCAGAATACGTCTCCCATCGAGGTTCTTGCTGGATTCTGCCGAGAAACTCGGTCGCGTGTACGCCGCCTAACATCGTTTTCCCCGAAGAGGTTCTTGTCGAGAATCTTGACAAGCTTTCTTTGCATACACACTGTCTAGACAAAATCTCGCTAAACGCGGTGACGTACAACAGGTACGACGGCACTATAAAGAGGAAGTTTCATTCCACTGGCACAACCCTTGGGGCTGCTTTTGCTAATCTCATGTTACTGCGTGTTAAGTAAAAGTTTGGTGAGAGACGATTCGCGCTTTTCAGTCTGTTACAGCGTGACGAACGTGCCATCTCCATTACGAACGCTAGTTTTACCGAAGGTGCGCTCCTGTCTCATACTTTATTCTGAGCATGCGAGGGTTTCTAAGCATACACACGAACGCGTTTTTCGTCGTAAACCAGCCCGACGAGAAAATTGAGACTGCCTTGTTCTCTTTTTTTTTTTTCTCGTCGAGATCCACGACAGTTTTCTCGACGAAAAACATACACACAACCATTTTCCTCAGCAAAAAAAAGCTCTGCCACCAAGTTTTGACGCCTTGCGTGACCTCCCTTTTCACCGGGATCCTCTTCCTGGGACTACTCTAGCCCGGTGACTTGTATGGTTGGTCTCGCAATATGTCCATTGCCCTGTATTATTGTTTTTATGTATTTTATGACTAGGTTTGTCTTTTTTGATACCATGTTAATAAATTGATATACATCTTTTACTCCTACTACTCCTTGAGTTTATCTTTCTATACAGTACCGATATAGTCCTCTTGCCCCCCATTTTTCTTGGTCTTTTGGGTCCCTCTAGTCCTTATTCTATTCCAATTGACTTTTAGGATGATAGAACTACTATTTATTTATTGTTTATACCAAGAGGCTCTTATTTAAAACAAGGGAAGAAAAGAAAAAGGCGCACCAGCCTAGTGTGTTAATAAAAAACTACTCACAAAGAAAGCAACATAATAGGCTTATCAACAACGCTGTAGTGGATACCCCTCGAACCACAATCCAAGTGGGGGGGGATGAAGGTGCGTCACTGCCAGCTGACGCGTTTCGAGGCTACAAAGACCTCTTCATCAGAGCCTGAGAGCCGATTCCCACTGGGGCTGCACGACTTCGGGGGCGACTCGGCAAGGCGTCCTGAAGAGAAGACGACCTGCAAAATGACTTCTGTATAGAAGCCAATGCAAGTCGCCCCCAAAGTCGTACAATAACCTTTTTCTAAGTCGGAGCGACTTGCGTCATTCCTATTAGAATGATTCTATTGAATAGAATGGGACGCAACTTGTCAGGTGACTGAGTCGCCTGACGAAACGCCCCAATGTGAACCGGCTCTTAGGCTGGGCTCTGATGAAGAAGTCTTTGTAGCCTCGAAACGCGTCAGCCGGAAGTGACACACCTTCATCCCCCCACTGGTTCGAGGGGTTACAACTACAGCGTTGTTGAGAAGCCTATTATGTTGCTTTCTTTGCAAGTAGAATATTTTTTTTTATAAAAACCTATTAAATTGTCAACGGTAACACACTAGGCTGGGGCGCCTTTTTCTTCCCTTTTTTTGCTACCAGGATATTCCCCATCCATGAAGGGCAGCAAGGCCACTGTTACCGTGTTCGGCACTTTTTCCATGGAACATTGACTGTTGGACAATCCACTCGTGCGCAGGAGTATTTATTTTCTGTGTTCTAAAGTACTGCTCTTTATTTAAACCAAGTTTCTTGAGGAAAACGGTTGTGTGTACGAGACCTAACAGTGCATTGTTTAATCATGGGAAACAGTATGGGATGGATTAACGGCAATATAGCTAATAGAATTATTATTTCTCAAAAGTTAGTGGCAAGTTCTTCTGAAGGAATAAAAGCATCTCTGCACGTTCAGCCATTAGCCCGTTTCCGCCATCAGTAAGCACGTTGGACGCGGAGCCGAACAGTCTTTCATTTTCAACGCTACTGCACGGGGCAGAAAGAAATCTTTGGGCCGTTTTAGCCAGAGTTGGAAATCTCACTCTATGAACTGCCCAGTACTTCAGGGGTTTCTCTGAATGAGGTACGGTGGTCTCTCCCAGGTAAGCTTCCAGCTGTATAGTAGCAGATTTTGGAGCACTGCTCTCCGACGTAGACGAACCTTCACCAGCAATTTCTGCAAATACACTGTCCAGACTGGTACCTAGCTGGTCACGGTGAGGCCTTTTGGAAGCCGGATCTTCACGTTCCTCGGAAATCATTGTCTCTTCAGAAACGTTTTGCAGTTCCTGTCTTAACATTTCTTTTGCCTCTCTGGAAGTGTCTGAATGGCAGAAAAATCGATCTTTATACCTAGGATTAAAAAATAAACAATGAATCAAATCAATGCAGCATATCATTTCTGTGAATGAAGAAAAATGTTTCTGTATTTGCTGGCGTATAAGACGACCTTTTACACTTAAAATAACCAAAAAGCAGGGGTCGTCTAAGGCCTCATTCACACTGACATTCATGTCCGCCTGTCACTTTTGATGGTGGACCTGAACGGCCGCTCCATGCATCTCTATGGAGCGTCAGATGTCAGCGGAAACATGTCCGCTGACATCCAACCTGATCGATCCGCTAAAAACAGACGTATTGGGGATATGTCCCCATCCGTCCATGCGGATCGGATAAGAACTGATAAAAAAAAAAAAAAACAACATGCTGGCCGTTTTCATCAGATCGCTCCATAGGAGACAGCGATGCCCTACAAACCCCTCCCCGCTCAGTCAGCAGAGAGGAGCTTGTCATTCATCGGCTCAGTGGAGAGCTGCGGACTGATCTCCCGCTGAGCTGGCAAACTCCGTCGCGACATGTGTGAATGAGGCCTTATACACCAGGTCAGCTGCTCAGATGCCTGCTGGACGTGCGGTAATACTGTATGTAGCTTCGGCTACATACAGTATATACCGCTTAGCCGATCCCGGTGAACGATGTATTGAAATGAATACAGAGCATGCTTGGATTGGAGTAACAACCTCTGACAATCTGAGCAGGGTGCATACATTAGACTGCTTGGATTGGCTTTGAGAGTCGAGGGCTGATGATGTTACAGCTTCTGCCAATCCAAGCAGGCTTTGTATTCAATAATAGAATACATCGCTCGCCGTGATTGGCACCAACTCCAGCAAGAAGGAAGAAAAATATGGCTCCAGCTCCGGCAAGAAGGAAGAAAAATATGGCTCCGGCAAGAAGAATATGGCTCCAGCAAGAAGGAAGAAGAATATGGCTCCAGAAGGAAGAAATATGAAGCGTCGGAAGCCTTGAAGGGGGGGGGCAGTCTTATACGCGAGTACAGGCAACAACAAAAAATAAATAAATTCAAATTAGGGTGTCGTCTTATACGCCCGGTCACCTTATACACCGGCAAATACGGTACATTTTATAGCAGAAAATGACCATTACCTTGGATCCAGTAAGGTTGCGATACAGTAAAGTGGGTTTCTCTCAGTATCGGAGAAGCGCTTCTGCAAAGCGGCAAGCAAAGTGCTCTTCATTGTTTTGATGTCCAGGTCCTTGTCCACATTTGATAACACTTTCTGTAGCACTGTGACTGCAGGAATAACGTCAGAGGCAAACGCATCAGAACAACTGACTTGGCGGGTCATCTCCTCAAAGGGAGCCAAGATTTCGATCACCTTCTCGATCAGATTCCACTGGTTTGACGTAATGGTGGCAGGGAGCTCACGTTTGGACAAATACACTCCGAGGGACCGTTTCTGCTCAAGTAGAGACTTCAGCATGTAAAATGTGCTGTTCCAACGAGTCGGCTCGTCTTGCTGGAGTCTTCTTACTGCCTGACCAAGCTCTTTCTGGATGTCCTGCAGCCGAGCGTATGCCAGAGTAGAATGCTCGAAGTGGCCAATTATTTTGCGCCCGGCTCCCACAGTGTCTGCAATTTTGCGCTGTGACAACAATCCCTCCGTGACAGCGAGCTGCAGTGTGTGCGCAACACATGAAATACTGGGAAGTCCAGCTTCTTCCATACCCTTTACCATGTTTTCGGCATTGTCATGGACCACAGCGTGAACCAAACTTTTTGGAATCGCCCAAGTCTGAAGCATTTCCTCAAGTATGTTGGCTATCGCTTGAGCGGTGTGGGAGCCTTCAAATTTCATAGCATGGAGCATAACCTGGTGCAGAGAGAATTCGCCGTCTATCCACTGCGCCGTTATGCAGATGAGAGACAGTGGACTCCAGATGTCTGTTGTGAAACTAATTGCCTTTACGTCCTTCTGCAACATGACGGTAATGCGCTTTTGAACCGCGCCGTGGATCTTTGGTAAGATGACGTCCGTTATGTAGTGGCGACTGGGAATGTCGTACTTTGGCTCCAACACGTTAACAAATCGCCGAAAAGCCATGTTCTCAACAATTGACAGAGGTTGGTCATCGAGAATAATAAATCGGGCGAGGGCCTCGGTTATCTTTACAGCTCTGGGGTTGTCTCGCGACAGCTTTGCTCCTCTGGCCAAAGATTTCTGCAAAGCCGGTTTCCGAGTGCTACTGCTAGTGATGGCGGTAAACTCTTCGTGCGCCCTTTTATGTTTTATTTTCAAATGCTTTATCAGGTTACTGGTATTGTGAGAGCTGATCTTTGTACCTCCTCTGGATAATTTTGCAGAGCAAAGTTTACAGTCTGCCATCCGTCGGTTGTCCTCGTTAATTTTAAAATAATTCCACACAGCTGACATTCTGCTGGTGTCTCTGTGCGGTGCGCACTGAAAGGCGTTCATAATCTGCACGACCTTGGGTGAAAAAAATAAATAATTAACCACTTCCATACCGGGCACTTACGCACCTTGCCGCCCAGGACAATTTTCAGCTTTCAGCGCTGTCGCAATTTGAATGACAATTGCGCGGTCATGCTACACTGTACCCAAACAGTTTTTTTATAATTTTGTTCCCACAAATAGAGCTTTCTTTTGGTGGTATTTGATCACCACTGCGATTTTTATTTTTTGCGCAACAACTAAAAAAAAGACCGACATTTTTGATTTTCTTTTGTTTTTTTCTGTATTTTTTTTTCGTAAACACGTTTTCTTCAATTATGGCCACTGATATGGCGGCACTGATGGGCACCGATGAGGTGGCACTGGGCATAGATGGGCACCAAGAGGTGGCACTGATGGCATTGCTGGGCATCATTAGTGAGTGCCCATGTTGACAGTCAGTGCCAATTTGTGGGCACTGATTGGCATCGATTGTATTAAAAAAAAATATATATTTAAAAAAAAAAATTATTTATGTGGCAGTGTGGGGAACCCGAGGGGGGGGCTGCTCTAGAAACAATCAGCGCGAACCCCCCGTCAGGAGAGCCGCCGATCGGCTCTCCTCTACTTGCGTCTGTCAGAGCCGGTCAATGACTCTTCCTGTCCCGATTGGACACGGCTGATCACGTGGTAACGAGCCTCCGCCGGAGGCTCTTTACCGAGATCGGAGATGCAGGGTGTCAGACTGACACCTCGCATCACCGATCGCCGCGCGCCAACATGAAATCCTGCAGGACGTCAATAGACGTCCAGTCAGGATTTCACAACCACTTCCTGGACGTCAATTGACCATTGACTGGGCGGGAAGTGGTTAAGCGTCCATTGTTTAACTACTTCTATATTGGGCAGTGGCACTCTCACCCCCTTCCTGCCCAGGCCAAGTTTCAGCTTTCAGCGCTGTCACACTTTGAGTGACAATTGCGCAATCGTGCTACATCGTACTCTATTTTTTTTTTATATCATTTATTTTCACACAAATAGAGCTTCTTTTGATGGTATTCATTTTATTTAACCACTTAAGCCCCGGACCATATTGCTGGTCAAAGACCAGGCCACTTTTTGCGATTCAGCACTGTGTCGCTTTAACTGACAGTTGCGCCGTCGTGCGACGTGGCTCCCAAACAAAATTGGCGTCCTTTTTTTCCCCACAAATAGAGCTTTCTTTTGATGGTATTTGATCATCTCTGCGGTTTTTATTTTTTGCGCTATGAACAAAAATAGTGACAATTTTTTTTTTTACTTGTTGCCATAATAAATATCCCCCAAAAATATATAATTTTCCCCCCCCTCAGTTTAGGCCGATACGTATTCTTCTACATTTTTTTTTTTTTACGAAAAATATCACAATAAGCGTTTGATTGGTTTGCGCAAAAGTTATAGCGTTTACAAAATAGGGGATAGTTTTATGGCATTTTTATTAATATTTTTTTTTAACTAGTAATGGCGGCGATCTGCGATTTTTAATCGGTACTGCGACATTATGGCGGACACTTTGGACACATTATTGGGACCATTTGCATTTTTATAGCGATCAGTGCTATAAAAATGCATTGATTACTATAAAAATGCCACTGGCAGGGAAGGGGTTAACACTAGGGGGCGGGAAGGGGTTAAGTGTGTTCTCTGTGTGTATTCTAACTGTAGGGAGGGGGAGGGGTGAGACTGACTAGGGGAAATCATTGATCTCTGTTCATACATTGTCTGTTCATACAATCAGGCACTTCTCCCCTGACAGGACCGTGAGCTGTGTGTTTTACACTCACAGCTCCCCTGGGCCTCGCTCTGTAACGAGCAATCGCGTGTGCCTGACGGTGATCACTCCAGCCGGGCGCGGGAGTCAGGGGTGAGCGGGGGGGGTCGCACGTGTGGCCTTATTGGCTGCTGGGCAAGATCACGTAGCTATACGTCACCTTGTATAACTGCGGCGGACGGTTGGCAAGCAGTTAATCTCTGCTGTGTCTTTTTTTTTTCCCCAGAAAAATTAATAAGAAGCCTTTCTTAGGTTCTAGGGAAAGGGGACGGCTGCACCAAGTAAATGATAGCATATACAGTATATGATGAAGATTTGCGCAAATAAATAGTCCATGAAGAACCAGTCCTCCTTAAATCTCACCACAGTGACTCCATGTCCCTTACATTGGTGATCAGTGGGTAGAATGTCCCTTACATTGGTGATCAGTGGGAAGAATGTCCCTTACATTGGTGATCAGTGGGAAGAATGTCCCTTACATTGGTGATCAGAGAGAAGAATGTCCCTTACATTGGTGATCAGTGAGAAGAATGTTCCTTACATTGGTGATCAGTGAGAAGAATGTCCCTTACATTGGTGATCAGTGAGAAGAATGTCCCTTACATTGGTGATCAGTGGGAAGAATGTCCCTTACATTGGTGATCAGTGAGAAGAATATTCCTTACATTGGTGATCAGTGGGAAGAATGTCCCTTACATTGGTGATCAGTGGGAAGAATGTTCCTTACATTGGTGATCAGTGAGAAGAATGTCCCTTACATTGGTGATCAGTGAGAAGAATGTCCCTTACATTGGTGATCAGTGAGAAGAATGTCCCTTACATTGGTGATCAGTGAGAAGAAAGTCCCTTACATTGGTGATCAGTGAGAAGAATGTCCCTTACATTGGTGATCAGTGGGAAGAATGTCCCTTACATTGGTGATCAGTGAGAAGAATGTCCCTTACATTGGTGATCAGTGAGAAGAATGTCCCTTACATTGGTGATCAGTGGGAAGAATGTCCCTTACATTGGTGATCAGTGAGAAGAATGTCCCTTACATTGGTGATCAGTGAGAAGAATGTCCCTTTACAGATAGTGAAAACATTCATTGGGGTCACTATTTTGCGAGTTGAATCAATGCTGCTTTTTCACATTAAATTACTGGATTTTAAACTTCTATTAAAGGGTTAGTAAAGAATTAATTTTTTCTTTTAAAATAACAAACATGTTATACTTCCCTCCACTGTGCAGTTTGTTTTGCACAGAGTGGCCCCGATCCACATCTTCTGGGGGCCCTCGGCGGCTGTCCCCCCGCAAGTACTGACCACAGTCAGTAATTGCGGGCGCGCTCCTGTGATATAGCAAACGGGCATAGCCGCTCACTGTATCACTTGTCCCCGCCCCTCGGTGCGCCGCGTCACAGAATGTGATTGACAGCAGCGTCAGCCAATGGCTGCGCTGCTCTCAATCCATCCACTCTAGCCAATCAGCGGCCAGGCTGAGCGGCGAAGAGGACCTCGGGACCGCGCAGGATTTTCGAAGCGTCAGGTAAGTATAACAGGGCTCTGGGGGGAGGGGGGCGCCAACATCAGAAGTTTTTTCACCTTAATGCATAGATTGAACTGTCCTCCTTAAGAGTTCATTCTTCTCTTCTTATTCATGAGAGAAAGTCAGTTAGCACGATCTCTGCCACTAGCTCTCTGCTCCTTCTCAGGCCCTGCTGTCCGCCACCTCTCTGCCCTCTAAGAAATTAGAATGATCTCCGCTATCTCTCCACACCTTCTCAGCCCCAGCTCTCCGCCCATTCTCTGAACCCGCTCGTCACCTGAGAAAAAAAAAAAGTAATCGGCAGAAGCATCGGGAGCATTTGCGCGAGTACAAGTACTCGGCGCAAGTGGGGGCGCACGGAGACACAGGATCAATTACTGGCAGCCGCGGGCCACAATTTCTTGTCACAATTGCGACCTGGCATCCGGATTTTGTCGAGCCCTGTCATAGAAGAATGTCATCTCACAAAGCTAAGAATTCTGTGTTCCATACACCGTGTCCACCTACCTGATCATGGTGAGGGACGGTGTGATCTTCCTGTGTGGAATTCAAAGGAGGAGGAGGAGGACAGCTCTGTGGTGGGTTGCTATTACTGGGTCCATCTACATTATGGTGAGGGAGGGTGTGATTTTCCTGTGTGGAATCCAAAGGAGGAGGACAGCTCTCTGGTGGGTTCCTATTACTGGATCCATCTCCCTGATGGAGAGGGATGGTGGGATCTTCCTGTGTGGAACCCTGGGAATCCAAAGGAGGAGGACAGCTCTCTGGTGGGTTAGAGTCACTGGCTGTTTCCATCGGGAAGTCTTTGAGGGGATCTTTGTGTCCTTCTGAAAACTCCATCACACCAACCTCATCATCATCCTCCTCTTTTTTTATCTCTTCTTTAACAGCATTAGTGGGATCACTCTGATTTATACCCTGAATATTCAATATAAAATGGGATTGACTGTTACAACATAATAAAAGGTCAGAATGTAGGAATCAACTATTACTCATTTTTAGACTTTACCTCGATGTGATCTTCCTGTGAGGAACCTGCAACGTCCTTCAAAGGGTCAGTATGTCCTTCCGAAAACTCCATCACAGCAACCTCATCCTCCTCTTTTACCTCTTCTTTAACAGCATTATTGCAATCATTCTGGTTTAAATCCTGAATATTTAATATAAAATGGGATTAACGGTTACAACAAAACTAATAACAGGTTAGAATGTAGGCATTAACCATTTTTATACTTTACCTCATGTGAGATGTGATTTTCCTGTGCGGAACCTGCAATGTCCTTCAAATGGTGATAACGTCCTTCCGAAAACTCCATCACGTCAACCTCACCTTCCTCTTCTTTTAACTCGTCTTTAACAGCATTATTACACTCACTCTGGTTTATACCCTGAATATTTAAAGAAAAAATAATGAGTTTCATTGTAACAATATAGCCAATGAACAGGTCAAACATCAGATATTATTTTTCTACTTCACCTGATTTGAGATGATGTGATCTTCCTGTGTGGAATCCTGGGGACATCTCTCTGGTGGGTTCCCATTACTGGACCCATCTGTAGGAAACACACACACTGACTGAATACATTGTTTCTATGTGTTTATCAGATGATGGGGGATCTAGGTGGACCCTCCGTACTGCTCTCTCCTTTACAATAATGTGCACCACCATACAGTTTGGGCCCCACTGTTAGCTAGGATTACAGAGGATGGGGACATCTCTCTGGTGGGTTCCCAGTACTGGATCCATCTGTAGGAAACACACAGACTGACTGAATACAATGGACCGGATCCACAGAGGCCGGCGTAACTTTGTGCCGGCGTAGCGTATATTATTTACGCTACGCCGCCGTAATTTAGAAAGGCAAGTGCCGTATCCACAAAGCACTTGCATCCTAAGTTACGGCGGCGTAGCATAAATGGGCCGGCGTAAGAGCGCCTAATTCAAATGTGGAAGAGGTGGGCGTGTTTTATGTAAATTATCCGTGACCCCACGTAAATGACTTTTTTTTAACTGCGCATGCACCGTCCGTGGAGGTATCCCACTGCGCATGCGTGAAATCACGTTGCAAATAGTCAATACTTTCGACGTGAACGCAACTTACGTAAAGCGTTATTCACGAACGTTTTACGCAAACGACGGAAAATTTTACGCTGTCCCGACGTCCATACTTAACATTGCGTACGCCTCTATAGAGCAAAGGTAACTTTACGCCGGACATACGCTTACGCAAACGACGTAAAAAGAATGTGCCGGGCGTACGTATGTTTGTGGATTGGCGTATCTATCTCATTTGCATATTTTACCCGGAAAATCTACGGAAGCGCCGTTAGCGGCCAGCAAAAATATGCAACTAAGATACGACGGCGTAATACACTTACGTCAGTCGTATCTTCTCGTAATTCCAGCGTATCTTGTTCTGTGGATACAAAACAAAGATACGCCGGCGCAGATTTGAAATTACAGTGGCGTATCTGGAGATACGCCGCCGTAAACTTTTGTGGATCTGGCCCATTGTTTCTATGTGTTTATCAGATGATGGGGGATCTAGGTGGAGCCTCCGTACTGCTCTCTCCTTTACAATAAAGTCTCCTCTTACCCGGTGATGTGAGGAGCGGCTGATTTTCCATCAGGACGTCCATGTTGAGATCCTTGTCCTTCTAAACACTCCCACTCCTCCACGGAAAAATGTGAAATCCTGACAACCTTATGGGAACCTGACACACAAAATAATACAGTCATCACCTGAGAATTCTCCTCACCTCTCCGGTCAGGTCTGTGTTTTATTAATAGAGATAAGAGTGATGTCATGTGACCTCCCAGAATCCTCCTCACCTCTCCGGTCAGGTCTGTGTTTTATTAATAGAGATAAGAGTGATGTCATGTGACCTCCCAGAATCCTCCTCACCTCTCCAGTAAGGTCTGCGTTTTATTTAAGAGTTTGTCAACCACCCAAAAAAAAATGGATCATGCTCCTTTAAAGAATTTTCTACAGCAGAGTGCTTGTGCTGTGTAATTTGGACCCCTGTAACACCTAACAAACCCTGTCTGATCCTGCCAATTTCTCTCCTCCCCTATGCAAACAGACCACACTAATAATGCTGCTGAGCCATGACATTGTGGTATGTTAAGGTGCCTTCGTCATCCGCAGCCTGCTTTCCTGTGTCTGCCTCCTCCTCCCCGCATGTAACCTAGCGACAGTGCCGCCCCATCCCCCTCCTGCTGCAGGAATATCCAATATATTTTAATACTGTCCGTTTTGTTTCCTAATAGAGTGCCCCCCTGTCTCTGTGTTTAATTTAAAAAAAATCCTGCTTTACCGTATCTCAAGGCGTTCACGTGACAGGCCGTGTCTCCTTTCTGCTCTTCTCGTGTCCCCGCTGACGTCAGTGGGGAAACCCGCCTGCTGCTTCTGTCAGACGAACAGAGGGGAGACACGGCCGGTTACATGAGCGCCGGGAGCCACCGTGAAATACGATAAAAGGAGGATTATTTTTAAATAAAACACAGAGACGGGGGCATTCTATTAGAAAACAAAAAAAAAAAAAACGGATTATATATATATTTTTTTTATATATATTAACATGTGAAAGTAGGTTAACAACCATTTAAATAGAGATAAGAGTGATGTCATGTGACCTCCCAGAATCCTCCTCACCTCTCCGGTCAGGTCTGTGTTTTATTAATAGAGATAAGAGTGATGTCATGTGACCTCCCAGAATCCTCCTCACCTCTCCGGTCAGGTCTGTGTTTTATTAATAGAGATAAGAGTGATGTCATGTGACCTCCCAGAATCCTCCTCACCTCTCCGGTCAGGTCTGTGTTTTATTAATAGAGATAAGAGTGATGTCATGTGACCTCCCAGAATCCTCCTCACCTCTCCAGTCAGGTCTGTGTTTTATTAATAGAGATAAGAGTGATGTCATGTGACCTCCCAGAATCCTCCTCACCTCTCCGGTCAGGTCTGTGTTTTATTAATAGAGATAAGAGTGATGTCATGTGACCTCCCAGAATCCTCCTCACCTCTCCGGTCAGCTCTGTGTTTTATTAATAGAGATAAGAGTGATGCCATGTGACCTCCCAGAATTCTCCTCACCTCTCCGGTCAGGTCTGTGTTTTATTAATAGAGATGGGAGTGATGCCATGTGACCTCCCAGAATCCTCACTTATCTGACCAGCAGTAAGGATGGGCTTAAGCGTTTTCGCAGCCCCCGTGTCTGCTAGGAAGCTGACAGCGTGCACGGCCAATCACAGACACTGAGACATTTTCAGATCTCTTTAGCTGCGGACCGGGAAAATATCTCAGTGCCTGTGATTGGTGCTGCACACGGTCAGCTTCCTGGCAGACACAGGCATGTGGGGGCTGCGAAAATGCTTGAGCCCATCCTTAGGTCGGCAGGTAGATGATCTTCAGGGTGAGGCTTAACCACTTCAATACTAGGCACTTGCACCCCTCTTCCTGCCCAAGCAAATTTTCAGCGATGTCGCTGTTTAAATGAATTAATTGCGCGGTCATGCTAAGCTGTACCCAAACATAATTTTTATAATTTTCTTCCCACAAATAGAGCTTTCTTTTGGTGGTATTTAATCACCTCTGTGGTTTTTATTTATTGCTAAACAAAAAAAAAATACAGAAAATTTTGAAGAAAAAATAAATGTTTCTTTTGTTTCCGTTATAAAATGTAGTAAATAGGTACATTCTCTCCTTCACTGATAAGGCTGAACTAATGAGATGGCACTGATGATGGGCACAGATATGCAGCACTGATGGGCATTGATAGGCGGCACTGATGGGCTCTAATGGGTGGCACTGACAGACGACACTGATGGCACTGGCAGGCATTAGGGATGGGCGCTAATTGGCAGCTGCCTGGGCATTAATTAACATTTCCCTGGTGGTCTAGGGTGGCATACCTGGTGGTCCAGTGTGATGGCCATCCCTGGTGGTCCTGGGTGGGCATCCGGGGGGGGGGGGGGCTGTGCTGATAAACAATCAGCACAGAACCCCCGCTGTCAGGGGAGCAACCGTTCGGCTCTCCTCTACTCCCGTCTGTCAGACACGACTGAGGAAAAGCCGATAAACGGCCCTTTCTGTTTATATCGTGATTGGACATGGCTGATCACATAGTAAAAAGAGCCTCCGTCGGAGGCTCTTTACCGAGATCAGTGTAGCAGTGTGTCAGACTGACAATCCACACCACCAATCACCACAGGCGCACGGCGGCTGTTATCATGCTGGACGTCATATGACGCCCAGTCAGGATAACTGAACCATCGCCCGGTGTACCGTCATACTCCGCTCCCCATCACAGACTGCTCCGGAAGTGGCGGCCAACTGCGCATGCGCGATGCGTTCCAAACGCATCTGCGATGCGTTCCAATGCATTTACGACACTGCACACCAGCGAAACCTCGTTCGGCATCCAGGCTCTTTCCTTAACATCCCCGTGGATTGGAGGATGTTAAAAAAAGAGCCAGGAGGCCGAGCGAGCCGTCTGAGCGAAGCGAGGACGTGAGGCCGACTGGCCACTTTCCCCTAAGTCCACGTCGCTCTGAATGACGGCTTCGCTGGTGTGCAGTGTCGTAAATGCATTGGAACGCATCGCATATGCGTTTGGAACGCATCGCGCATGCGCAGTTGGCCGCCGCAGCACTTCCGGAGCACTCTGTGATGGGGGAGCCGAATATGATGCGTCACCGCCTGTCATTCTGCTATAGGCTGGGTAGGAAGTGGTTAATATCCTCAAAAAAAAATAAAAAATAACACCACCCAAAATTGTAAAAACGCTACAAACTTAAAAAATCTTCACAGCTCATCAGCACTCTGGAGATAAAGCTCAATGGTGATCTAAAAATAATGCTGATTATTTAAATTAGGATGCTTGAGCTTAGATTGGGTAACCAGCAACCTTATAAATCCTAGAATACGTTTACCACAACATACACAGTATAATATCCATATTTATATACATATTTACCTCGCTTACTGCCAGATCAAGCAACGTCTTGCTCTCAAGTACCCGGGAACGTCCAATTTACATCACTTCCTGTGTGTACATCACGTCCTGTTTGTACATCACGTCCTGTCTGTACATCACTTCCTGTCTTCACATCACTTCCTGTCTGCACATCACTTCCTGTCTGCACATCACTTCCTGTCTGTACTCATCTCTTCCTCCTTGTTTGTGGTATCACTTCCTGTGTCTGTATACGATCCAACGTTTCATGCCCCCAATGATGATTTGTTTTTCTCTTCTACTTGATATAATCGGAAAACATCTCTACAATGAGAGTAATGTTATTCTTACTATTAGTACTATTTTGACTACAATAACATAAAACTACAATGTCTAAAACACGAACCACTACCAGACCAGTAACCATCTTAATAAAAAAAAATTGCAGGTGAAAGTACACAGAAATTAAATATGTTAAAGAGGAGTTCCGCCCATCCCATTAAAAATTAAAAGTCAGCAGCCACAATTACTGCAGCTGCTGACTTTTTATATATGAACACTTACCTGTCCAGGGAGCCCACGATGTCGGCATCGCAGCCGATCTTCAGATTGGCTGTCGGGTGCAGCCGCTGCTATTGCTGGTAAGGGAACCCGGCAGTGAAGCCTTTTGACATCACAGTCAGTTCCCTACTGCACATGCGCAAAGCGCCCATCACTTTCTAATTGGCCCGGCGGCGAAAGAGTGGGGCCGAGCTTCGCCACGGCGCTGTCTCGGGAAGTGGGGAAGGGGATCTGTCAAAAACAGGTCAATATTCCCCCCCTGAAAAGTGCCAAATGTGGCACGGGAGGGGGGAGGAGACGAAAAAGCGGATGTTCTAGTTTAAAAAAAACAAAACTAGTATTCCAAAACACAGATTTTGGCTTTTAACCAGTTAAAACCCGGACAATTATGCAGGTTAAGGACCTGGCTCCTTTTTGCGATTCGGCACTGCGTCGCTTTAACTGACAATTGCATGGTCGTGCGATGTGGCTCCCAAACAAAATTGGTGTAGTTTTTTTATCACAATTTGAACACCTCTGCGGTTTTTATTTTTTGCGCTATAAACAAAAATAGAGCGACAATTTAAAAAAATATATATATATATTTTTTACGGCATATGCGTTCCCTTCTGTGTGCGAGCATGCAGGGACGGGGGCACTTTCATTTATTTACGTTTTTTTATTTTTACACTTTCCCTTTAAAAAAATAAAATAATTGGATCCGTTTTATTCCTATTACAAATAATGTAAACATCCCTTGTAATAGGAATAGTGTGTGACAGGTCCTCTTTGTGGAGAGATGTGGGGCCTATAAGACCCCACATCTCTCCTCCAGGCTGGAAAGCCTGAGATAAAAATAAAAAACTACGATCTCAGGCTTTCCAGCCGAGTCCCCAGCATTGTTTACTTCCACCGGCCCGGACGTGATGTCGCACCCAGGCCTCTGAGAGTCATAGAGACTGCCAGGGACCATCTGGCCCTCGGTTTTCTGGCAACTTCTGGCACCGGCGGATTCCCTCTTCAGCTTGCAGATCGCAGTGAAGCATTGGCCAGCCGCCTGCTTGCTTATCTCCTTGCCTTCCCCAGCATAGTGATCTTCCTCCGCTCCCCACCCAATAGTAGCTGGGACCCGAGGAGTAATGCCGCGTACACACACGATCGGTTCGTCTGATGAAAACGGGACCATTTTCATCGGACGAATCGATCGTGTGTGGGCCCCATCAATTTTTTTCCCATCGGTAAAAAAGCTTAGAACCTGTTTAATAATTATCTGATGGTTAAAAAAACTATAGAAAAAAAACGATCGTCTGTGGGCAAGTCCATCGGTTAAAAATCCACGCATGCTCAGAATCAAGTCGACGCATGCTCAGAAGCATTGAACTTCATTTTTATCAGCACGTCATAGTGTTTTACGTCACCACGTTCTGACACAAACAGATTTTTAACTGATGGTGTGTAGGCAAGACTGATGAAAGTCAGCTTCATCGGATATCTGATGAAAAATTCCATCAGTCCGTTTTCATTGGATGAACCGATCATGTGTAGGTGGCATTAGACTGTGAGGCGGGCGGCGACGGGCAGAGAGTCGCTGATTGCCGCCATTACTATTAAAAAAGAAAATATGTCCTCAAATTTAATAAAAATCTGGTCACCTTACTGTTGCTATACCCAGGGCTTTTCTTCTCAGAGAATAGGTGCAGGAACACAGAGCACCATTATTTGGTTCCACCCCTCCCCACCTCTGAGCACCATTCCTTTTCTCCACCCCTACCCACCTCCGAGCACCATTCCTTGGTTTCACCCCCTTTCTACCTTCGAGCACCATTCATTGGTTCCACCCCTATCTACCTCCGAGCACCATTTATTGGTTCCACCCCCTAGCCACCTCCGAGCACCAATTATTGGTTCCACCCCCTACCCACCCCCTACCCAGCTCTGAGCACCATTCCTTGGTTCCACTCCTTACCCACCTCTGAGCACCATTCCTTGGTTCCACTCCTTACCCACCTCTGAGCACCGTTCCTTGGTTCCGCCCCCTACCCACCTCTGAGCACCATTACATACATTCAGAGCTTGAGTTACCGGAACTGCGTTCCCCCGCGTTCCTGCTGAAAAAAAGCCCTGGCTATACCCATCATTCAGATATCACCACTGAAAGCCCAGTACATCATATGATGGTAACATAACAAATTGTAGGATGAACTTATTAAAACCACCACAAGATGGCGATATGACTTGTTTTACATGGAAAACACTCTGACAGAAAATAATGTCACATCATGTCACTAAGAACAGGAAGTGATGTAAGGTTAATGGGAAGGTATATAAGTTAAAGTCAGGAAGCTCTCGGTGAGTAGTGAACGAAGTAGAGAAGAGACATTAGCACTACTAAGGTAATAAAATATAATTTTATAGCAACCTCACTTTGTGTTTGTCCCTTTTCTCCATATTCACTATGACATCTTTTATCTCCAACTAACATCACTTCACACATATAACCTTGCATGTCTCTTCTGCATTAAAAAGCTTGCCTGCTCAGGCTGGGTTCATACATATGCAAATTGAATGTGGGTTTCTCACATCCAATTCGCATGACATGCGAGTTTGACCAAATTCCAATGGGGCCCGTTTACACATGTCCAGGGCGGCCACAGTCCAGATTGAAAAAGGGTTCTGTGTGTGTTTGGGTCTGGTTCAGTTGCGAAATTCTGATTTTTTTTAGGACCTAAATGGCACCTGAACCAGTGAACAGACACTCCGAACCCCAGGCACAAACCCTCAGCCGCACCCGGCCTTAGGCTTCTAACTTGAGAGTTGATCTTATGAATAGTCAATCTCCATTCCTCAATATAACGTCATGTTCCCAACAAATGAGGAGGAGATACTGTACACCATATGAAAGATCCATCTCCATTCCTCAATATAACATCATGTTCCCAACAAATGAGGAGGAGATACTGTACACCATATGAAAGGTCCATCTCCATTCCTCAATATAACGTCATGTTCCCAACAAATGAGGAGGAGATACTGTACACCATATGAGAGGTCCATCTCCATTCCTCAATATAACGTCATGTTCCCAACAAATGAGGAGGAGATACTGTACACCATATGAAAGGTCCATTTCCATTCCCCAATATAACGTCATGTCCCCAACAAATGAGGAGGAGATACTGTACACCATATGAAAGGTCCATCTCCATTCCTCAATATAACGTCATGTTCCCAACAAATGAGGAGGAGATACTGTACACCATATGAAAGGTCCATCTCCATTCCCCAATATAATGTCATGTTCCCAACAAATGAGGAGGAGATACTGTACACCATATGAAAGGTCCATCTCCATTCCCCAATATAACGTCATGTTCCCAACAAATGAGGAGGAGATACTGTACACCATATGAAAGGTCCATCTCCATTCCTCAATATAACATCATGTTCCCAACAAATGAGGAGGAGATACTGTACACCATATGAAAGGTCCATCTCCATTCCTCAATATAATGTCATGTTCCGAACAAATGAGGAGGAGATACTGTACACCATATGAAAGGTCCATCTCCATTCCCCAATATAACGTCATGTTCCCAACAAATGAGGAGGAGATACTGTACACCATATGAAAGGTCCATCTCCATTCCTCAATATAACATCATGTTCCCAACAAATGAGGAGGAGATACTGTACACCATATGAAAGGTCCATCTCCATTCCTCAATATAATGTCATGTTCCGAACAAATGAGGAGGAGATACTGTACATCATATGAAAGGTCCATCTCCATTCCCCAATATAACGTCATGTTCCCAACAAATGAGGAGGAGATACTGTACACCATATGAAAGGTCCATCTCCATTCCTCAATATAACATCATGTTCCCAACAAATGAGGAGGAGATACTGTACACCATATGAAAGGTCCATCTCCATTCCTCAATATAATGTCATGTTCCGAACAAATGAGGAGGAGATACTGTACATCATATGAAAGGTCCATCTCCATTCCCCAATATAATGTCATGTTCCCAACAAATGAGGAGGAGATACTGTACACCATATGAGAGGTCCATCTCCATTCCTCAATATAATGTCATGTTCCCAACAAATGAGGAGGAGATACTGTACACCATATGAAAGGTCCATCTCCATTCCTCAATATAACATGTCATGTTCCCAACAAATGTTCCCAACAAAGGGAGGAGATACTGTACACCATATGAAAGGTCCATCTCCATTCCCCAAATGAGGAGGAATATAACATATGAAAGGTCCATCTCCATTCATGTTCCCAACAAATGAGGAGGAGATACTGTACACCATATGAAAGGTCCATCTCCATTCCTTAATATAACGTCATGTTCCCAACAAATGAGGAGGAGATACTGTCCATCTCCATTCCCCAATATACACCAAATGAGGAGGAGATATGAAAGGTCCATCTCCATTCCTCAATATAATGTCATGTTCCCAACAAATGAGGAGGAGATACTGTACACCATATGGAAGGTCCATCTCAATATAATGTCATTCAAATGAGGAGGAGATACTCAATATAACAATATAATGTCATGTTCCCAACAAATGAGGAGGAGATACTGTACACCATATGTCCATCTCCATTCCTCAATAAAGGTCCAAATGAGGGGGAGATATCATATGAAAGGTCCATTCCTCAATATAACGTCATGTTCCCAACAAATGAGGAGGAGACTGTACATATGAAAGGTACACCATATGAAAGGTCCATCTCTATTCAATATAATGTCATGTTCCCAACAAATGAGGAGGAATACTGTAACATATGGAAGGTCCATCTCCATTCCTCAATATAACGTCATGTTCCCAACAAATGAGGAGGAGAGTACACCATATGAGGTCCATCTCCATTCCTCAATATAAGATGTTCCCAACAAATGAGGAGGAGTACTGTACACCATATGAAAGGTCCATCTCCATTCCTCAAATGAGGAGGAATATAACATATGAAAGGTCATGTTCCCAACAAATGAGGAGGAGATACTGTACACCATATGAAAGGTCCATCTCTATTCCTCAATATAACGTCATGTTCCCAACAAATGAGGAGGAGATACTGTACACCATATGAAAGGTCCATCTCCATTCCTCAATATAACGTCATGTTCCCAACAAATGAGGAGGAGATACTGTACACCATATGAAAGGTCCATCTCCATTCCTCAGTATAGCAATTTGTTTCCAACTGATGCATCAGAAACAATATACTGCTCAGGGGCAGTATGTGGCCCTTTTGTACCTATTGTGCTACATTGTATAGTCAGAGATTTCCTTGGTTAGCTAACTGACATCCGCTTGGTAAATGTTTTTTCCTCCACTCTTGTAGCACAATTTCTCTCTCTAACGATGTACTGTATTATATCTACAGTCTCCTGTAGCATTACATAAACTAAATGTTATGTGCAAACCTATACGAAGGTTAGATGTCATAACTAAGACCTCTTTTATCTTTTCAGTTTATCACCACTGCTGTACACCATATGAACTTATATGGCTCCGATCTTAAGTGTGGTTTTACACTTTTAAGAAAAGGTGTAGGTAAGTCCCATTCTTCACCATATCAATGATATCAATACACAAATAATGTTGCCTGGTGTGGTTTGGGTGTTTTGTATCTCTGATCTGGTTTGTATCCTAATGCACACACGGTCGGAAATTCCGCCAGCAAAATTCCGATGTGAGCTTTTGGTCGGAAATTCCGACCGTGTGTATGTTCCATCTGACTTTTTCGGTCTAAATTTCCGCCAGCAAAAGATTGAGAGCAGGTTTATAATTTTTCCGACTGGAAAATTTTTCGATCGGAAATTCTGTAGCAATTCCGACGTGCAAAATTTCTACGCATGCTCGAAAGCATTGAACTTAATTTTCTTGGCTCATCGTAGTGTTGGAGGTCACTGCGTTCTTGAAGGTCTAAAGTTCCGAGAACTTTTGTGTGACCGTGTGTATGCAAGCCAAGCTTGAGCGGAATTCCGTCGGAAAAATCATCCAAGGTTTTTCCGACAGAAAATTTGATTGTGTGTACGGTAGGGTTTGACAAATTTGCTTGGAATCTAGGAGCCAGCTAAAAAAGTTAGAAGCCAAAAAAACGCACCCCGTCCCACCAAGCTTGCGCGCAGAAACAAACGCATACGTGAGTAGCGCCCGCATATGTAAACGGTATTCAAACCACACATGTGAGGTATTGCGGCAACTGGTAGAGCGAGAGCAATAATGCTAGCCCTAGACCTACTCTGTAACTCAAAACTTGCAACCTGTAGAATTTTTTAAACGTCGCCTATAGAGATAAAAGTGTGTTACCATTCCATGTGCGGATGCAATTTTGAAGCGTTACATGTTGGGTATCAATTTACTCAGCGTAACATTATCTTTCACAATATAAAAAAAAATTGGGCTGATTTTACTGTTGTCTTATTTTTAAATACAAAGTGAATTTTTTCCCCAAAAAGTGCGCTTGTAAGACCTCTGCACAAATAGTGTGCTACAAAAAGTATTGCAAATTTTATTCTCTAGGGTGTTAGAATTAAAAATATATATAATGTTTGGGGGTTCTAATTAGAGGGACAGAGATGGCAGTTAAAACAGTAAAAAACACATTAGAACTGCTGTTTTGCTACTTGTAATCAGTGTTAAGCGGAATACGCCATATTCGATTTCGCGATATTTCACGAATATATAGAAGAATATTCGTGAAATACTTGTTAATATCGAATATTCGTGATATTTTATCAAAGATTTTTTTTTACGAAATTTCGCTAATGCGAATGCGAAATTGATTGCGAAATTCTCGTCAACACGCGAAAACGGAGATCATTTCCTGGATTACTAAACTAATATGCACTAAACACTAATTCTACTTACACAAACTTATATGACTAAACTAAAGCTATTTTTTTTTTTATTTTTTATACACAAAACACAGAAGGGCAGAGAATATTGCGAATATTCGGCAACATAAAAGGATCGCCTCAGCTACTCGGCCCAGGGTCTCTAATCATACCAGCAATGCTTTTTTGACGTCGATGGAGATCAGTAGGATGTGATCTGTTTTAAAAATAAATTTGAAAAAATACGAATATTCGCAATAGCGAATATTCACCGCGATATTCGATTTATTCGCGAATACTCGAATATGCAATATTCGTGAGCAACACTACTTGTAATGTAGCAAAACAGCCGGTAATTGAGGCCGCGGCTTCGCGGCCTTCTGCAGGCTTCAGCTTCTGTGAAGGCCGCATAGCGGTGGCCTCAATTACCGGCGGGCATTGGCCCACCGCGATTGCGCCCCATGCTGGCCGGTAATTGAGGACATGGCTTTGCGGCCATCTGCAGGCTTCAGCTTCCTTCTGTGAAGGCTGCAAAGCCTCAATTACCGGCAGGCGCGGGCCCTCCCACACCGGCCAGGAGTGGCCTCCTGCAGGCTTGAGCTTCCCCAGGTGCCAGGTCACAATTTCTTGTCGCAATTGTGACCTGGTGCCCGGATTTTGTCGAGGCCTGGCATTAGTTTGCTGTTATGATTGCACCCAATTCAATGAGAGAGCTCTGTGAAAGATTTGAATGCCGTACGAATATATGCAAAATGAAAAAGAAATGTAACCTATATTAAAAATTGCTTTCCAACAGATGGACAGTAATTTTGGAATATAACTACATTGGAGAAACATCTTGTTATATCTCCATATTGTTATGCAGAAGATACTGACATTGTACAAGATTCTCCAACAGTGAATTGTTACCAACTGGCAACATAAATGGAACTTTTTAATACAAAGGATTCTTCTGGTAAATTTCATACTATGACTTCAGATGTCCATCAAAGTTCTCCCAGTGCAGGCTCATCAAAAACCCAATCTAATCCCCAGAAATCTTCATTAAAACATAAGGAAGTTCACATGGGGAAGAGTTTATTATCCTGTTCTGTGTGTGGGGAATCCTTCATGGAAAAGAGAAACCTTCTTAAACACCAGAGAAGCCACACTGGTAAGCGTCCTTATTCATGTTCAGAGTGCGGACAATGTTTCACTCAGAAAGGAGATCTTATTTTACACCAAAGAATTCACACTGGTGAACGTCCCTACTCGTGTTCAGAGTGCGAAAAATGTTTCATTAAAAAATAAAAACTTATTGTGCACCAGAGAACTCACACTGATGAACGTCCCTACTCCTGTTCAGAGTGCGGAAAAGGTTTTATTAAAAAAGAAAAACTTATTCTACACAAGAGAATTCACACGGGCGAGCGTCCTTTTTCTTGTTTGGAGTGCGGGAAATGTTTTGTACAGAAAATCGCCCTCCTCAGACACCAGAGAACTCACACGGGTGAACGTCCTTTTTCTTGTCCGGAGTGCAGGAAATGTTTCGCTCAGAAAATAAATCTTGTTGCACACCAGAAAATTCACACGGGTGAGCGTCCCTTTTCCTGTTCAGAGTGCGAGAAATGTTTTATCAAAAAAGCAGATCTAACTTTACACCAGAGAACTCACACGGGTGAGCGCCCTTTTTCCTGTTCAGAGTGCGGAAAATGTTTTACACAGAAAGTTGCCCTTCTTACACATAGCAGAATTCACACGGGTGAGCGTCCTTATTCATGTTCAGAGTGCGGGAAATCTTTTGCCCAGAAAGGAACACTTACTGAACACCAGAAAATTCACACAAATAAGGTTCCGTATTCATGTTTAGAGTGTGGAAAATCGTTCACTGAGAGAAATGTTTTTTTCCTACACCAGAGAATTCACACCATGGAGCGTTCTAACTGCACTCCTTAGACTACAGGAAATGTGTTACAGATTAAGAAGCCACATAAGTCATCAAAACACAACTACTGATTCTTTTGACAATTCTAGGATAGATTTTAATAGGTGGAACTGTTTAGTCCATAGATAACTGCAGGATAAAAAATTGTTTGTGAAGGGAAACATCCTGAAAAAAGTGGCAAAATTGTAGTGTGGATGGTGGGAGGAGAGCTGTCGGAGAATGTAGTGTGGATGGTGGAGGAGATCTGTCGGAGAATGTAGTGTGGATGGTGGGAGGAGAGCTGTCGTGGAATGTAGTGTGGATGGTGGAGGGGAGCTGTCGGAGAATGTAGTGTGGATGGTGGGAGGAGAGCTGTCGTGGAATGTAGTGTGGATGGTGGAGGGGAGCTGTCGGAGAATGTAGTGTGGATGGTGAGAGGAGAACTGTCGGAGAATATAGTGTGGATGGTGGAGGGGAGCTGTCGGAGAATGTAGTGTGGATGGTGGAGGAGAACTGTCGGAGAATGTAGTGTGGATGGTGGAGGGGAGCTGTCGGAGAATGTAGTGTGGATGGTGGAGGAGAGCTGTCGGAGAATGTAGTGTGGATGGTGGAGGAGAACTGTCGGAGAATGTAGTGTGGATGGTGGAGGAGATCTGTCGGAGAATGTAGTGTGGATGGTGGGAGGAGAGCTGTCGGAGAATGTAGTGTGGATGGTGGAGGAGAGCTGTTGGGGAATGTAGTGTGGATATTGGGGGAAGAGCTGTCGGAGAATGTAGTGTGGATGGTGGAAGAAGAGCTGTCGGAGAATGTAGTGAGGATGGTGGGAGGAGAGCTGTCGGAGAATGTAGTGTGGATGGTGGAGGAGATCTGTCGGAGAATGTAGTGTGGATGGTGGGAGGAGAGCTGTCGTGGAATGTAGTGTGGATGGTGGAGGGGAGCTGTCGGAGAATGTAGTGTGGATGGTGGGAGGAGAGCTGTCGGAAAATGTAGTGAGGATGGTGGGAGGAGAGCTGTCGGAGAATGTAGTGTGGTTGGTGGAGGAGATCTGTCGGAGAATGTAGTGTGGATGGTGGGAGGAGAGCTGTCGTGGAATGTAGTGTGGATGGTGGAGGGGAGCTGTCGGAGAATGTAGTGTGGATGGTGGGAGGAGAGCTGTCGTGGAATGTAGTGTGGATGGTGGAGGGGAGCTGTCGGAGAATGTAGTGTGGATGGTGAGAGGAGAACTGTCGGAGAATATAGTGTGGATGGTGGAGGGGAGCTGTCGGAGAATGTAGTGTGGATGGTGGAGGAGAACTGTCGGAGAATGTAGTGTGGATGGTGGAGGGGAGCTGTCGGAGAATGTAGTGTGGATGGTGGAGGAGAACTGTCGGAGAATGTAGTGTGGATGGTGGAGGAGATCTGTCGGAGAATGTAGTGTGGATGGTGGGAGGAGAGCTGTCGGAGAATGTAGTGTGGATGGTGGAGGAGAGCTGTTGGGGAATGTAGTGTGGATATTGGGGGAAGAGCTGTCGGAGAATGTAGTGTGGATGGTGGAAGAAGAGCTGTCGGAGAATGTAGTGTGGATGGTGGAGGAGAGCTGTCGGAGAATGTAGTGTGGATGGTGGAAGAGATCTGTCGGAGATTGTAGTGTGGATGGTGGGAGGATAGCTGTCGGAGAATGTAGTGTGGATGGTGGAGGAGAGCTGTCGGAGAATGTAGTGTGGATATTGGGGGAAGAGCTGTCGGAGAATGTAGTGTGGATGGTGGAGGAGAGCTGTCGGAGAATGTAGTGTGGATGGTGGAAGAAGAGCTGTTGGAGAATGTAGTGTGGATGGTGGAGGAGAGCTGTCGGAGAATGTAGTGTGGATGGTGGGAGGAGAGCTGTCGGAGAATGTAGTGTGGATGGTGGGAGGAGAGCTGTCGGAGAATGTAGTGTGGATGGTGGAGGAGAGCTGTCGGAGAACGTAGTGTGGATGGTGGGGGAGATCTGTCGGAGAATATAGTGTGGATGGTGGGAGGAGAGCTGTCGGAGAATGTAGTGTGGATGGTGGGAGGAGAGCTGTCGGAGAATGTAGTGTGGATGGTGGAGGAGAGCTGTCGGAGAATGTAGTGTGGATGGTGGGAGGAGAGCTGTCGGAGAATGTAGTGTGGATGGTGGGAGGAGAGCTGTCGGAGAATGTAGTGTGGATGGTGGAGGAGAGCTGTCGGAGAATGTAGTGGGGATGGTGGGGGGAGAGCTGTCGGAGAATGTAGTGTGGATGGTGGAGGAGAGGTGGAGGAGAATGTAGTGTGGATGGTGGGAGGAGAGCTGTCGGAGAATGTAGTGTGGATGGTGGAGGAGAGGTGGAGGAGAATGTAGTGTGGATGGTGGAGGAGAGCTGTCGGAGAATGTAGGGTGGATGTTGGGGGGAGAGCTGTCAGGATGTGGTTATTAGGAAACAATGTGTTTGCCGAGGACAATATGGCATTGTAGTGCAAAACTAAAGAAGAGAATGGATCTGAGTTGCATATTCTTTCTTGGAACATTTATCCCTAGCCGTAGAATCCTCCAGCACTGTAGGTGGAAGTTCTAATATGGAATATAAATGGATAGTATGAGCAGCTGGTCAGG
The DNA here is from genome assembly GCA_029574335.1 of Rana kukunoris. NCBI lineage: Eukaryota > Metazoa > Chordata > Amphibia > Anura > Ranidae > Rana > Rana kukunoris. The sequence goes on along the minus strand of CM056056.1, from coordinate 178,984,542 downwards.
GCTGTTTTCTCGGACCTGGGCTCCTCTCTATGTACTGAGCACACATTGATTATCCATGAAATAGAGAAACCATATAATAATTATTTACAGTGATGTCAAATGTGTGGATTTAGTAAGACGAGGCATGACCACCATTAAATAAATGAGTCTTATCTATATTGGTAATATTTTTAAAACATTACTAACAATTCATATAGTTCTACAATTAATATGTGTACGTTATAAATTTGTGCATCAATTTTTAGTTTCTCTTTCATTCTTTTTTTTTTTTGTCTTAATAATAAATATTTAAATACAAAATTGTTGTTTCATTACATGTATATATTTTTTCCTCATTTTTTGTATTGAGATATAATTTGTGCATGACAATAAAGAAAAGAGTCCATTGGATGTAGTACAGTCCTAGTTATTTTTTTTATTTTTTTTACCCCCCTATAATCAGTGTAGTGATTGTTGATTGCTTCTGCCTGCTCTGGATCTTACAGGCTGTAGGTTAGATTGTGCTCCCCTGCCTTCTAGACACTTCTGGAATATAGAGGTTTGAGCAAGGCAACTCTCTACCTGAATATTTATTGCTCTCCAGCCAATCCCTGGGGAGGTGGGCCCAGACGGTGGCTTGAGAGGCATATAAATAGTTTGAGATATAAAGCAGCTGGGTCCTTCCTCCTCTCCCTGTTGGAGGGAATCCACCTACAGCAGCTATCCTGAGATTAGCAGTTATTCATCGGGATCCCAGCTGTGGACTATTTTTTAGGATCCCTTTTTGAAGCTAGTCAAGGGATTTCTCAGTTAATCGTATAACTTTGGAGAAATATAGGATGTAAAATTAAGCTTGCGTTTTCCCACCTGTAGTTTCAGCCTCACGTACACATTATGTAGCGCCTAGGTACTTTTTGGGTACCGGTGCTGGTTAAATTTAGAGGGAGATCAGAGTGTAGTTAAACTCTGATCCAAATTGTTATGTGCAAAACAGGGTCTCTGTCTTAGTTTGGCTGTGCTGTGGGCTTATTTTGTTTTGCGCTGGGGTGTTCTTCCAACCCCGGTGCTGCAGGTGGCAGCAGTGGAGTCAAGGTTTGGGTGCTCTTTCCTAGCAGCCAATCAGGAGGGTTTGGCCTCGCTGTGCATGCTGGGGAGGGGTATTTATGGGGCAGACGCCATTGGTTCTGAGTTTTCCTTCGTCCAGTGTGGCACCCACCTTTAGGGTGACCACATCACGCTGCCCAGGTGTTATGGCCTACCTGGCCGGGGTGTGCGTGCCACGTGGTGTTCCTGGTTCCGGGACCATGTTGCCCCGGAGTATCTGAACAGCAACGGGGACCCAGTGAGCGACTGGGTTCCCACCATTGAGGATCCCAAGCTGTATTGCTGTTAAGTGGGGAGTACCTCTGAGGAGCAACATTGAGGCTGGCGGTCCAAAAGGGCCTTGACAAACGACCGGGGATCAAGGTATCCGGACACTGAAGGATTGATCAGCTGTCAGTCGGTACCTGGGCGACATAAAGAAGGAGATCCTGGCGTAATTCATCTAAGGAGGATTGCCTCCGTAACAACAAATCAGAGAGAGCCTGTGGCAGAGGTGTCTCCCTGAAGTTCACCAAGGAGGGTCTGTGGCAGAGACTTTTCTTCAAGTTCAAGTTCACCAAGGAGGGTCTGTGGCAGGGACTTTATCCTACAAATGTTCGAGTGATACTCCGGCTGCCAGGTCAGTGAGAGAGGCCTGTCCGGGTACGCTAAACCCACTCACATAGAAGTGGCGTAGGGAAAAGTGTTATGCTTGGGAGCAGGATTGTTTCCCTATTATCACGCCTAAATCTGCTGTTCTCTTTTCTTCTTCAACTTTACTTTCCTCACCACAAGTTTATTGTTTTTAACCGGCTGGGTAATAAAGAACACAGCAAAGAGCACCTGTTGTGGACATTCTTTTACTACTACTAAATGATATACACATCATTCACCCCTAGGAGTTCGGGGGAGTCATGAGGTAAATATGCCACCCAGAACAACCAGCAGCTCCTCCGGGGGTAGTGCTACAATTACACCTCTGAAAAAATCCCATACTTGTGTGAATGCGGTAAGTGGGTGAAGATAAAGCGGAACTAAACCCTCCTGTCCTTTCCAGGACACTACAGTAAAGTCAGGATGCTCTCTATGTTGCAGATAGAGAAAGGAGCTGTGTGTTAGTGGGCGCCCTGACTGTCCTGTAGTCCAAGGGAGCGGGCGAGCATGACACTCCACACCAGGGAAAAAGCCTTGCATCACTGTGTGGAGTTACAGACAGAGGAACAGGAAGTGAGGATTTCTCAGAAAAAAAGGACATTTAAAAGCAAAATGGAAGGATGAAGTAAGTGAAGGAGGACTGCACTAAGGTAAAGGAAGATATTTAGGGTAAAAATTAAATAAACAATATAACAGTTGAAGATTTTCAGTTTTTACAGTGATATTGACATTGAACAATTAATTTGTATCTGATTTACAAACAGTTCCAGTGGGTTATGCTTGATCATTGTTACATTATTATTTAATAGAGCAGGGTTTCTCAATCAGGATTCCTTCAAAGATTGCTAGGGGTTCCTTGAGCAATGACCAGTTTCTGCCTCTCAGGCCACGTACACACAACCGGTTTCCATCAAGAAACTTGGTGGAAGAGCTTTTTTGCCGGAGAAAACGGTTGTGTATATGCTATTCATTGAGTAAACTGTCAAGGAACTCGATGAGGAAAAAAGAGAGCAAGTTCTTGACGGGAGTCGTCGTGTTCCTCGTCGGGCTGGTTTTCCACGAGAAACACGTTGGTGTGTATGCTTAGAAACCCGCGCACCTTCGGTAAAAGTTGTATTTGTAATGGAGATAGCACATTTGTCACGCTGTAACAGACTGAAAAGTGCAAATGTCTCTTACCAAACCTTTTCCAAACACGCAGTAACACGAGATTAGCAAAAGCAGCCCCTGTCGTTGTACGTGTTGAAGTCACCGAGTTTGAGAACGAGGAGATTTGGTCTTGACAGTGTGTACGCAAAGACAGCTTGTCAAGTTTCTCGACAAGCCTAACAAGGAACTCGTCGAGGAAAACGATGTGTCTAGGCCTCAGATAAGTTCCCACTGACACTAATATTGATCTTTTTAAGTTATCTGAAAGGGGGGAAAGTCTTCCCAATGACCACAAGTGTGAGGTGCATTCTTCCCAATGACCATCGCACTATGGTATCATGAATTTCTTCCTGAAACTTCACCCTTAAAGTTAGGATGCGTGTTATACGCCTGTGCGTGTTATACGCCGATAAATACAGTATATTAATTTCTAGCATGGGTTCCCTAAAACCGGTAAGGTTCTAGCATGGGTTCCTCTGTGTCGAAAAGGCTGCAAAGGTCTGTAGGAACGGACCACAAGGCAGCGGGCAAAATGTTGAAACGTAACGTAGACTGCAAGATTTACATTCAACACAAGGTGGTGATCTCACATGGAACGCACAGACAGGAAATTATTTAAAAGCACAAACAGGAAGTTCCGGGTGAAAGGTGAGTTTGGAGGAAGTAGAGAGGAGACATTTCTGGAACTGGCAGCAGAGGAGGTAATAAGATATTATTTTATATTTACACCCAGTAACTGCTCGTCATGTCCGTTCTCTTCCTCCATCCCTAGTTGCTGGTTTATAAGCCAGATACATGCTAAATATAGAACCATTTATCCAACTGTCCATCCAGAGCCTCTGGTTTATAGACCGGATACATGCTAAATATAGAACCATTTATCCAACTGTCCATCCAGAGCCTCTGGTTTATAGACCGCATACATCCTAAATATAGAGCCATTTATCCAACTGTCAATCCAGAGCCTCTGGTTTTTTAGACCAGATACATCCTAAATATAGAGCCATTTATCCAACTGTCCATCCAGAGCCTCTGGTTTATAGACCGGATACATCCTAAATATAGAGCCATTTATCCAACTGTCCCTCCAGAGCCTCTGGTTTATAGACCGGATACATCCTAAATATAGAGCCATTTATCCAACTGTCCATCCAGAGCCTCTGGTTTATAGACCGGATACATCCTAAATATAGAGACATTTATCCAACTGTCCATCCAGAGCCTCTGGTTTATAGACCGGATACATCCTAAATTAAGCTGACCAGATTTTTAAAATGAAATCCGGGGGACATATTTATTCTTTACTAGAAATGACAACAATCAGCGACTCTCTGCCTGTCGCCGCCCGCCTCACAGCCTCTCAAGTCTTACTCTCCAGGCCCCGGCTACTACTGGATGGGGAGCAGGGGAAGATCACTCCGCCAGGGAAGGCAAGGAGATAGGCAGTTGGCTGGCCAGGATTTGAGCCGAGGCAGAAGAACATGCGAGCGAAGCTGAATGGGCATGCACCCGAAACTGAAGAAATATTCCCTCCTCTCCGACCAGCACATGATCATCAGAAAGGGGCACAGATAATAAGAAAAGTACAACCCCCCTATGCTAGTAGGCGCGGCGGAGCAGGGGGGTGTAATTCAATTTTTTTTTCTGCACTGACTGTCTTTGAAATTGCTCCTGCCCCTATTAAATCCAATCTGGGGACAAAACCAGGGACAGACTTGGTCCGGGGACAGTGTCCTCAATCAGGGTACAAAAAAAGGGGGGTATTCCGGCGCTCGTAATGACTTGATGCCTGGGAAGCAACAGTAATAATAGTAACTTTAACAGTACCTATAGATAGGGTCTCACGGATAAATGAACTATGAGGAGGCAGCCTTCGTTTAGAGGGTGTCCATGACCTCTGTCAGCAGTTCAAGAAAAAAGGAGGGGGTGGAGGCGCCAACTCAAAAAATACATTTTAAAAGAGCATTCTACAGGAAATGTGAGTATAAGAGTGTGTACTCACAGGTTTGCTGGGAGTAGTAGTCCACCGTGGTGTCTTTTAATCGGTGGGTGCCATTCCGCAGGCTCTGGTGATGTCCGCATGGCTTCTCAGTGTGGATGGGTCCTGTAAGCTCCTCATTGACCATCGTGGAACACGGAAGCGGAACAGGCGGTGACGTCACAGGGAACGGCGGGGATAGCAGGTATACGAGGAAGGGAAGTAACAACTGTCCATCCAGAGCCTCTGGTTTATAGACTGGATACATCCTAATTATAGGGCCATTTATCTAACTGTCCATCCAGAGCCTCTGGTTTATAGACCAGATACATCCTAAATATAGAGCCATTTATCTAACTGTCCATCCAGAGCCTCTGGTTTATAGACCAGATACATCCTAAATATAGAACCATGTATCCAACTGTCCATCCAGAGCCTTTGGTTTATAGACCGGATACATCCTAAATATAGAGCCATTTATCCAACTGTCCATCCAGAGCCTCTGGTTTATAGACCGGATACATCCTAAATATAGAGCCATTTATCCAACTGTCCATCCAGAGCCTCTGGTTTATAGACCGGATACATCCTAAATATAGAACCATTTATCCAACTGTCCATCCAGAGCCTCTGGTTTATAGACTGGATACATCCTAATTATAGGGCCATTCATCCAACTGTCCATCCAGAGCCTCTGGTTTATAGACCAGATACATCCTAAATATAGAGCCATTTATCTAACTGTCCATCCAGAGCCTCTGGTTTATAGACCAGATACATCCTAAATATAGAACCATGTATCCAACTGTCCATCCAGAGCCTTTGGTTTATAGACCGGATACATCCTAAATATAGAGCCATTTATCCAACTGTCCATCCAGAGCCTCTGGTTTATAGACCGGATACATCCTAAATATAGAGCCATTTATCCAACTGTCCACTCAGAGCCTCTGGTTTATAGACCGGATACATCCTAAATATAGAACCATTTATCCAACTGTCCATCCAGAGCCTCTGGTTTTTAGACCAGATACATCCTAAATATAGAACCATTTATCCAACTGTCCATCCAGAGCCTCTGGTTTATAGACCGGATACATCCTAAATATAGAGCCATTTATCCAACTGTCCATCCAGAGCCTCTGGTTTATAGACCGGATACATCCTAAATATAGAGCCATTTATCCAACTGTCCATCCAGAGCCTCTGGTTTATAGACTGGATACATCCTAAATATAGAGCCATTTACCCAAACATCATATATTTTCTGAAAGGAGATACCTTGGAGAAAAGACTGATAGTAGTAATCAGTTTATCAAGAGATTTTTTTTTTTTGGGGGGCGTGGCCAGGCAGCGGATGTAGCCGGACGCATCTTCAGCTCCTCTCCGCCGAATCTCCTGAACTAATCCTGCTACACTACCCGGCTCACCTGCTACAACGGCCCGATCACTGCTGTACGGTCCCCGGAGTGTCCCGGTGCCGTCTGAGTCCCGATCTGCGAAAGATGCCCGCACCTATCCCGCCACACGCGGCCCGACCCGGAGACAGCATGCCAGGCCAAAATGGCGCCCAGGCCCAGCGCACGCCAAAGGAGAGGCACAAGGAGGGGGCGGAAAGACTGTTCTCCAGGGTGCTTGTTCCAGACCCTAGCACTAACCCAGGACTGCAGGGGGGATCATCGGGTGGCTCCTCGGACGCGGATGACACTGTCCCCCTGGAGGATGGATGCGGATCAGGGTTCCTTTGGAACGCAGTGAGTACTCCTGATGACACCCCCACTAGGCCGCAGGCCTCCACCAGTCCTACCTCTGAAGGTGAGCCCTCTCTAAGAGACATATTCATGGCCATAACCTCCTGTAACACCTCCATTGCTGCCCTAGCCACAGATATTAAAGGAGTCAAAGCAGAAATAACTTTCTTGAGACAGGATGCACAAATGCTGAGGGAAAGGACCTCTGCAGTGGAGGGGAGAGTGAGCTCCATTGAGGATGATATGGCTCCCATGCAGAGGGACCTCACATACAACAACCACCTACTTATACAGCATTCATCTCGTTTGGAAGAATTGGAGAATAGGATGAGAAGGAATAACGTGAGGTTAGTGGGTCTGCCTGAGAGGGCTGAAGGGAAGAATCCTGTTGAATATATTGAAAACTGGCTGATAACTGCGTTTGGCAAAGAAGTGTTCACCCCATTGTTTTCCGTGGAGAGGGCTCACAGAGTTCCAGCTAGGCCCCCTCCTCCAGGAGGCCCTCCCAGACCCTTCCTCTTCAAACTGCTCCATTATAAAGATAGAGATGCTATACTACATAATGCCAGAGTCAAGCCTGCAGCTATGAGAGTTGATAATGCTAAGATCTCCTTTTTCCCTGATTTCTCTGCTGAGCTGCAAAAACAACGTGCTAAGTTCCTTGATGTCAAACGTCGCCTCAGAGATCTAGATGTAAAATATGCTATGCTGTACCCCTCCCGACTAAGAGTGGAGGCCCTGGGCTCTGTCCACTTTTTTGATCTACCATCCGCAGCTGCACAATGGCTGGATAGAGAAGAAAGATCGATCAGGGACAACCGCACTAGACGCCGTGCACAGCAAGATGAGTGATATACAACCTGAATCTTACTGATGCCCATACCTGGTCGTCAAGGCGGAAGAGGTGCTGATGTTTTACCCCTTCTTTGCTCATTGTCTGAGCTACCTGTTTTAGCTGTTGAGAAGATTGGACGCTTTTGTGCGCTTCCACTGCAGCCCTCATGTTGGCCTGGCACAGGCCCCTCTTTGCCATGCTGCATTTAAGTTTGGCCATGTTGGCCAGTTATTTCCTATTACTCTTTATTTTATTTTTATCCGGTTCCGGTTTTTATTCTTCCTTTTTAGAAGGCTCTTACTTGGGACATTCGCCACCGCTACCCCACCTACTCCTGAGGACCGAGGTCCCCGTCGTGACTGCTCCACCGATTAGATATGTCCTGCTGAGACTTCCACCATTGCTACATGACTTCCACTCCTTTATTTACCATCCCCCCGATTCACTTACTGCTCTATTGATGCCTACATGTTTTAGTGCTCTTTATTGCCCCGCATCAGGGCGGTCTGGGCATGCCAGAAACATCCTTAATGTATTAATGTATGCGCTGTCATGTCTAAGATAACTAGAATTATGTCCTGGAATATTAGGGGGCTAGGTAACCCTGTCAAACGTTTGGCTGTGCTCCGTACAATTAAGAGGGTAACTGCTGATGTAGTTTGTCTACAGGAGACTCACTTCTCCCCGTCCCCCACGCCTCAATTTGCTGTGCGGCAGTTCAGCCACCAGTATCACTCTACTTTCTCGGTGTACTCGAGAGGGGTGAGTCTCCTGATTAAGCGGGGGGTACAGTTCTCGATGATAGAGGTCAAACTAGACCCTGATGGTCGATATGTTTTTGTTTTCTGCTCCCTCTACGGGACCAAATGTATTATTGCAGGGATGTATGTCCCCCCTCCATTTTCTACTACCATCCTGAGATTACTAACTGACTTTGTTGTCCGCTTCCCGGGTGTCCCGGTCCTGGTGATTGGTGATTTCAACAATTGCCTGGACCAGGCCAAAGATAGGTTGTCTGTGGGTGGGGGGAGTGTACCACTGAGAAAGACTGGGTCTACCCCGTTTGCCCGTCTGCTGTCAGAAATGGGCCTGATAGATGTCTGGAGGGTACATAATCCAGATGCTAAGGTATACTCGTGTCAGTCTGCTTCTTTGGGAGGATTGTCTAGAATAGACCTGGGGTTGGGAAATGAATTACTTCTACCAATGTTGGATTCCTCCCAATACCATCCCCGGCAGGTATCCGATCATTCCCCCCTAACGATAGATATCCGTTTTGGGATGAGTAGAGGCAATACCCTTTGGAAGCTTAACCCTTTCTGGCTCTCGCTAATCCCTGATCCAGACCCTATGCCAGATCTTCTCATCACCTTTTTTAGACATAATCTGGGTTCTGCAGGGCTGGATGTAGTTTGGGAGTCAGCCAAAGCTTTCATGAGAGGACAATTTATCAGAATAATCTCCCAGATTAAAACCTCCACTAAAGAATGGGAGTTGTCAGTCCTGAAGGAGGCAGGCGCCTCTGAGGCAAAATATGTTGCAGATCCCACAGATGAGACAAAACGTTCATGGTTGGCTGCTCAGTCTATGTTGAGAGATCTGTCACTGCAACTTGCCGAGAATAAACGTTTTTTCTTGCAACAGAGTCACTTTGAGGAGGGTGAGAACACAGGGCATATGCTAGCATTGCTGGCTAGGTCACAACAATCATCCTCCCACATTGTATCTATATTGGATGCCAACGGTACTCCATGCTATTCCACCAGTGACATCACGGAGACTTTTAAACACTTCTTTCAGGATGTTTATTCGTCCAAGGTTAAACCTTCCAGGAGTGACATTTGCTCCTTTCTGGATAAATACCCCCTACCTTGTTTGGCCGCATCAGATGCGGCTCAACTTAATGCCCCTCTAACTGAAGAGGAGTTATTGGAGGCTCTGTCTCATGCTAAAAACAGCCGAGCCCCGGGTGCTGATGGTCTACCGTCTGAGGTGTACAAGCGATATTCGTCTATACTTCTTCCCAACTTACTTAAAGTGTATAACCACGCACTCGAGAAGGGTTGTCTTCCTTCTTCCATGAATGAAGCCATTATAGTGGTACTGTTGAAACCCGGCAAAGACGCTCTGTCTCCGGACTCCTATAGACCAATATCGCTACTCACTTGTGATGTTAAACTGCTGGCTAGGATATTGGCGAATCGGTTGGCCAACTGTATACAAAAAGTGATTCATAGGGACCAATCCGGATTTATTCCAACTAGGTCCACGTCCCAAAATTTACGCAGACTCTTCCTGAATCTGCAAATCCCCACGGACAACATGGGCAACAGGGCGGTACTGTCATTGGATGCCGCCAAGGCATTCGATAGTGTGGAATGGCCATATCTATGGGAAGTATTAACTAGATTTGGAGTGGGTCCCTCATTCCTACGATGGGTCCAATTACTATATAGCGCCCCAACGGCGAGAATACGCATCAATGGGGGGGTCTCGGACTCCTTTAGCCTGGCTAGAGGCACCCGCCAGGGGTGTCCTCTTTCACCCCTGCTGTTTGCCATGGCCTTAGAGCCTCTGGCTATCCATGTTAGGGAATCACAAGATATAGTAGGATTCTGTAGGGGATCCAGAGAGGATGTTGTCTCCCTGTATGCGGATGATACTCTAATATACCTGGGTGACACTGTCGGTTCTCTGCAAAGTGTGATGAGCCTGATAGCTGCCTTTGGGCAGCTGTCGGGCTTCAGCATTAATTGGAACAAATCAGTACTTATGCCCCTGGACCCTCTCCCGGGCCCATTGCCTGCCTGCGCGAGAGCCATTGCTGTAGTCAATGAATTTAAGTATTTAGGGGTGCAGGTTACACCAGATCCTACCCATTATCTGGATAAAAACTTGTCCCCTTTGCTTCAGAGGTTTCGACTGAAGTGCTCTGCCTGGCAGAAACTACCACTCTCTGTTACGGGCAGAGTTAATCTTATAAAAATGGTATGGGCCCCTCAACTCCTCTATGTCTTTCACAATGCCCCAGTCTGGATAACACATAAATGGTTCTCCCGAATAGATGCCCAATTCAGGGAACTAATTTGGAATAACAAACCGGCGCGTATCAGCCTGCGCACTTTGCAACTCGCAAAGGACCAGGGTGGTATGGCGGTACCCAATGCCAGACACTACTATGTGGCTTCACAACTCCAACACCTGGGCAACTGGGGGGAGGTGGATAACTCTGACACTATTAGGTCCCTCATAGTTCCCGAGAACTCTAACATGCCGGCACTGGCATACCTTGATGCAGGTCTTACGCAATTTCCGAACACTCTCCCCACTATTAAACTATTGAATAAATTATGGGAATATGTAAGGTCCCTCTTTAAGATCAGAGAGGTCTGCCAGTTCACCCCAATATGGAAGAACAAATATTATAAGGAACTGTTCAAGCTCCAAGGGTTCAGTCTATGGGAGGGGGCGGGACTCCATTATATCATCCAACTATTTACTGGAACTGTACTTAAATCTTTTGAACATTTGAAAGAGGAATTTCATTTATTGAATTCTCAATTCTACCAATACCTACAACTGCGCCATGCTGTGCAGGGAGAAAGCAGGTTGTCTCCATTTGTCCAGACGGTACACCCTCTGACAAGGGATGTCCTCTTGACAGGTGAGAAGACGGGAATGATATCTCGGATATATACCAGGCTCCTCAATTTGACCCATGACGCTAGTGGACTTCCCTGTAGGAAGGGATGGGAACGAGACTTGGGGCCTATAGATGGAGACGTATGGGATCTTTGCCTGACGTCTGCTCCCCAGGTCTCAGTCTCTGCTTCACAGAGGCTGTCTCATTTATACCTCTTGCATAGGGTGTATAGAACCCCAGCCAGATTACATAAATGGGGCATCAGGGATTCGCCTTTGTGTCCGAAATGTGAAGCACATACTGGCGATCTACTACACATGATGTGGAAGTGTCCCAAACTTTTTCGTTACTGGAAATATGTACTCGACACTATCTCTATGGTGTTCCAGATACCGACCTTGCAGGACCCAGTTGTGTGCCTGCTTGGTGCCCTGGAGTTGCCCGAACTATCGCCCAGTGGACATGTTGCTGTGCTACGTTTACTTTACATCGCCCGCAAAGAAATTGCGCGGCACTGGATTACTCCGAGGGTACCAACGGGCGGGCAATGGGTAACGCGAGTTAACAGTATTCTGATTCGGGAGAAACTCACGTATCAACATCGCAATGTCCTACGAAAATTTTACTCAATGTGGCAATCCTGGTTAGATGTCCCGGGATTAGGCCCCCTTCAGTTGGTGAGGGACAGACTGTTGCTAGGCTAACCTATCCGTGGCGGGGATGGAACAGGATTGGGCTATGTGATAGTATGAGAGGGGTGGACAAACTAGTGGAGGTGCTGTGCTGCACAAAACTCCATGTGGTAGCTGGCGATTGAAAAAAAAATGCAGGAGAGCCATGACTGTGTTATAGCCTTCAGTTGCTGTTCTCTCTATTACTCTGAAGGGTCTTTCCTTCTACATTCTTTGTTTGTTTCTCTTTTTTCTCTTTTCTTTTCTTTTTCTTCCTCTTTTCATCTCTTCCTATTTCTCCCCTCCTGTGGTTATGTTAGGCTATGGTGTACACACTCAGGTTCTGTCAGCTTGGATACACTCCCTTTTATGCAGTAACATATGCATCGGTACTCCTATCCTTATGTTTGCTTTATTTGCAATTCACTGATTGATTGTATTTATACTGATGTCCGTGACAAGCTTAGTTATGGTATTGATGTAAGGCTCTGCTGGATGTATGCACCTACCACTGCAAAAATCTTAATTACGACCTGTCTGTGTATGTCTATGTACCTTTTCTTTGTTTAAAATAAACTTTTTCTGATTTAAAAAAAAAAAAAAGAGATTTTTTTTAGTAAACACACCAACATTTTTTTTATACGCAATATATAACCCAATTTTTGGTACCTTATAAATGATGAGTAAATAGATACCCAACATGTCAAGCTTTAACATGGCTCATGCCCATAAATTGATGACAAACTTCAGTACCCTATATTTTTCATAGGTGATCTTTAATCACTTAAAGTGGAGTTCAACCCAGGAATTTTTTTTTTAGCCTAAAAAAACTTTTAAAAAAAATAGATATTTTTTTTATACTCGCCCGAAACACCTGTTGCTATGCGCAAGTCCTTAATCTGCCTCTTCCGAAGCCGCGGTCCATCTTCTAGTGATACAGTGAGTGGCTATGGCCGCTCTTTGTATCACGGGAGCGCACCCGCAAGGACTCCACACAATGCAAGGGAGCTTGCATGAATGTGTGGAGTTCTTGTGGGGAGGACCAGAGACAGCCGCCGAGGGACCCCAGAAGATGTGGATCGGGGGCACTCTGTGCAAAACGAGCTGCACAGTGGAGGTAAGTATAACATGTTTGTTATTAAAAAAAAATAAAAAAAAATCTTTACAACCCCTTTAAAGCAATCATTCTAGGCCCATCATCCATGGTTAGATGATGGTCACTTCTAGACTGCCTAACTCGAAAAATACCTCATGGTTTTGAAGTAGAATAACAGGTTATGACTGCGGCTGGATGTCATAACCCGGGTATTATTTTTTTTTTGCTCTTTCCGATGAAAGTGATCCGAACGGCTTATTAGTTGCTGGATCACTTTTCAGTGCTGCTCGGGCTTAACTGGCTCATCGGAAAGCCCGGGAACCGATCTGGCAGTTGAGGCGGCTGTCCATAGAAATTAGCAGAGGAAAGATGGCAAACTTTATTCAACTCTCAGCTTTTATAGACAAAGTGACATAAGCAAGCATCATCATATATGGGTGCATCTGATTGGCTCATTCATACAGTCTTCTCTTATTACATCTGCTTCTTCGCCACGAGGCCTTACACTCAGTCGCCATATTCTTTTGCTCGGTGGAAAGAGGGAGGAGGGGGTTGGGAAGAGCATGTGTTTCCCATCAATCTCTGGGAGGATTTAACTCTATCATGACTTTCCTTCAAGGAAAATAATACTAGTGTAATACACATATATATATATATATATATATATATATATATATATATATACACACACACACACACATCGCAACAAGAAATAAAAGAAATAAAATAATAAAAGTAAGGAAAGCAATATTTGAGTGGTTAGGAGAAAGATAACATAAACACAAAATAATCATTTTATCAACTCCATCACAGTGTAATGATCAGTGAGACCGGTATATTATCTGTCTACAGAGAGCCTTATATGGATCACATGATAACATCGAAGAGGATGGAGGAAGACCCAAGTCACATGACTGAGAGGATATTAAACCTCACCCTGGAAATCATCTACCTGCTGACCGGAGAGGTAAGGAGGATTCTGGGAGATCACATGACATCACTCTTCTCTCTATTATTAAAACACAGACCTGACCGGAGAGGTGAGGAGGATTCTGGGAGATCACATGACATCACTCTTATCTCTATTAATAAAACACAGACCTGACCGGAGAGGTGAGGAGGATTCTGGGAAATCACATGACATCACTCTTATCTCTATTAATAAAACACAGACCTGACTGGAGAGGTGAGGAGGATTCTGGGAGGTCACATGACATCACTCTTATCTCTATTAATAAAACACAGACTTAATCAGAGAGTTGAGGAGAATTCTGGGATGTCACGTGACATCACTCATCTCTTTTTTTTGTAATTCCTTTATTTTACGAGAGTTGCAATTCACAGTTAAACAGAAATGTGAAGGGATGAAGCATGGTCAACATTTAGCATAGACATTGAAAATCTCTCATGGAAATACGTAGGTTTGTATCTATCTCTTTTAATGAAACACAGACCTGAACAGAGAGGTGAGGAGGATTCTGGGAGGTCACACGTCATCTCTTTAATCTCCAGTAATACACACACCTGACTGGACAGGTGAGGAGGATTCTGGGAGGTCTCATGACATTATTGTTGGTATTTCAATGCAGAGTTTTCCTTCGGTGAAGTCTGGTGACCATTTAACCATCACAGTGCCTTCACTTCATTCCCTGAATCCCAAGCGAGACAATGACAAGAAGGTTGTAGAGCTTGCCAACAAGATCATTGATTTTCTGACAGGAGAGGTGAGCGGTGTCGGGAATTCTGGGACATTATCCAGTAACAGACAAGGGATGTGTCTGGATGGTGACTGTATAATTTTTTCTGTCAGGTTCCTATACGGTGTCAGGATGTCACTGACTCTGAGGAGGAGCATTTAGAAGGACACAAGGATCTCTACAAGGATGTCATGATGGAGAATCAGCCGCCCCTCACATCATCGGGTAAGAGGAGACTTTATTGTAAAGGAGAGAGCAGTACTGAGGCTCCACCTAGATCCCCCATCATCTGATAAACACATAGAAACAATGTATTCAGTCAGTGTGTGTGTTTCCTTTAGATGGATCCAGTAATGGGAACCCACCAGAGAGATGTTCCCGTCCTCTGTATTCCTGGGATTCCACACAGGAAGGTCACACCATCTCACATAAGCTTAAAGAAGAGATAAAAAATGAGAATGGTGGGTTTGACGGGAAGAAGAGGTTTTCAGGACACAAAGCCCCCTTCAAGGGTATTGTGATGGAGCCATTTAGCGACCCAAACCTACCAGAGAGATGTACCCGTACTTTGTATTCCCGAAATTCCACACAGGAAGATCACACCATCCCTCATCATCATCAGGTAGGTTGGACTTGGCGTATAGAACACAGAAGTGATTCTGAACCTTGTGAGGGGACATTCTTCTATGTAATTTGTTGACTTCAAAATCTGAAGCTATGACATAGGCGAAACAACCCCCTTTTGTTTATGGGAAACGCATAAGTGCGTAATGAGAGGCAACCTTATTGCAATGGGAGCACATAGGAAAAAAAAATTCAATGAACAGATAGATCTGATGTTTAAAAATATTGGAGAGCTAGAAACCGTACATAAAAAAAACCAAACCCAATTAGTAGAAAAAGAACTAGAGGAAACAAGAGAAAAAATGAATCTTTTGCTGATCGACAAAGCCAAAGCTAAATTAACAAGGGGGAGGCGAACATTGTATGAGTATGGTAATAAACCGGGTAGAATGCTAGAAAATGCCCTAAAAGAAGCTCATGTAGCTAAACACATTACGCAAATAAAAACAGCTAAAGATAAAATGGTAAACACCCCACAGGAGATCGTAAAATGTTTTAAGGAATATTATGAGAAACTATATCAGTTGGATGAGAAACCTTCTGGGGAGAAGGAGCAAGAGAAACTGGAAAGAGCTAAAGAATACATTAAAGAAACCCTGCTGCCAAAAATACCAGAGGAAATAGCTAGAAAATTAGATGAACCAATAACAATAGGGGAGTTTGCGGAAGCAATACAAACATTAAAACTAGGCAAGGCACCAGGACTAGACGGCTTTACTTTATCATACTATAGGTTGTTTTCCGAGAAACTGGCACAAAGATTTACAGCAGCATATAACTCACTACGAGAGGGTAAAAAAATACCAAGTGAATCACTGCTGGCACACATAATAGTTATTCCAAAAGATGGGAATGACCCATCACAATGTGCTAGCTACCGCCCAATATCATTACTGAACGTAGACTTAAAAATATTCACCAAAATCCTGGCCTTAAGGCTAGTAGAACATATCTCAGACATCATACACCCAGACCAAGTGGGATTTACACCAGGGAGAGAGGGAAGAGAGAATACGCAGCGGGTGGTAAATGCGATATACCTGGCACAAAAACAAAAGAAACCAATGATATTAGTATCTAGCGATGCAGAAAAGGCTTTTGATCGTGTAGAATGGACATTCTTAAAAGCGATGTTACAATATATAGGATTGGGAGAGGGAATGTTGAACTGGTTTTCAAATCTATATTCACAACCGAGTGCGAAAATTAGTATAGCGGGTAAGATATCCGAATCATTTTTTTATTCGGAATGGGACAAGTCAAGGCTGTCCATTGTCGCCTATCATTTTTATTTTAACAATTGAACCATTCTTAAGGAAGATACGGGCAAATCAGAATATCAGAGGACTAAAAATAGAAAAAGAAGAACAGAAAGTGGCAGCATATGCCCAGTCATTTCTCTACCTGTGTTACTGGCAGAAATTAGAGAGTACAGAAAACTTTCAAATTTTAAAGTCAACTACGGGAAATCAGAGGCAATAGGAATAGAAACAAACGCGGTATTACTTGAACAGATAAAAACACAATTTGATTTCAGGTGGACAGACTCCCATATAAGTTACTTGGGAACAAAAATAACAAGGAACTTAAATAAACTATTTGAAGTTTACTATGTAGCACTGGCCAGACGAATAAAATTAGACTTAGTGAGATGGAACAAGGAAATATTCACCTGGTTTGGGAGGACAAATATATTGAAAATTAATGTGCTTCCAAAAGTCTTGTACTTAATTCAGGCCCTGCCAATTAAGATCCCACAAAGTTTCCTAAGGGAACTAAGATCAAGTTTTCTGAAATTTATATGGGCAGGAAAACCTGCAAGAATACGAAGAGCCATTTTATCACTTCCCAAGGGGGAAGGAGGAATCGGATTCCCAGACCTGGTAAAATACCAGGAAGCAGCCCACTTAGTTAGAGTAACAGAATGGTGTGGGCAAAACCATGGATAAAAATAGAACAAACCACAGTGGAAATACCACTGGACGGTCTAAGCTGGATTCCAGAAGCAGAACTAACAGCAGATGTAAAGAGACATCCAATGATAGGAGCAACTATTTGAATAACCCAAAAGATTTTTGATAAAACAAATATGTTGAAATACCCTAGTCCGCTGACTCCGATCCTGGGTACTAAGGTATTTTAACCAGGTCTGGTAGATCTAAGATTTAAAGCCATGCGATATAGAGGGATCAGCAGGATCATTCACTTTTCCAAAAATAATCGAATAATGACAAGGGAAGCGATTGAAAAGGAAATTACACCAGACCTAGATTTTAAACTGATGCAACTAGAAGCATTCCTATGGACATTAGCAACTACATATATAGTAGTTAGAGACCCTTCAAAATTCGAACAGATATGCTTAGAAGGGAAACCTATGAGACACTCGCTATCCTAATTCTATGCAACACTCATTAACCTAGAGAAACCAAAAGAACTCCCGTGTATACAGGCATGGGAGAGGGAGCTGGGATTAATATTCTCCCAAGAACAAAAAGTCAGAGTTCTACGGTTCACTCATAAGGCCTCTGTGGCAAGTAAATATGAGGAGGGAGGATATAAAATTTTAACAAGATGGTACAGAACACCAACAGTATTACACCGAATATATCCGCAGACCTCAAGCAGTTGTTGGAGATGTCACGCAACAGAAGGGACACTATTGCATATCTTCTGGGAATGCGCAAAAATAAAAGAATTCTGGGAAATGGTGATAGAAACGATTAAAAAAATCACAGGGATTAACCTAGAAGGTAGACCAGCAGCCGTGTTAATATTAGATATTCCCATGTCATTAGAAAAATAAAAAAACTTGTTGTTAAGACATCTTATTATAGCCGCGAGGGCATGTATCCCGGCCTTGTGGAAACAAGAGACCCCTCCACCTAGAGCACAATGGCTTGCGACAGTGGCAGAGATTCAAATAATGGAGAATCTCACAATGACATTGAAAGACGAAGATGAGAGATACCGGAAGATATGGGCCCCATATCTAAGGTACAGGGAGGAGTAGGGGAGACGGATGCATGAGGGGGGGGAGAAACGGCCGGAGGGGGGGGGGTTGTATAAGGAATTTTTTTTTTTTTCTTTGGGAGGGAGGGGAGATAAATAGGAGGAAACAGAACGGTAAGAAAATGAGAGTCTACACAAATTCAGAGAAGCTAAGGAGAGGGAGAGAGGAAATTAGAGAAAGAGGATTTCTTTGTTTCCTCCTTTTTGGTTATTTATTTACTTGCTTTTCTCGGTCTCTCTCTCTTGGATATAATTGACTCAAACGAATGTTAAGAAATGTGATAATTTGTATCTTGAAACTTTGGAAAAAAGAAAGAATGTATGAAGAAGTATATAGAAAAAATAAATAAAAAATCTGAAGCTACATTTATTTGTGCCCTTTATATCTGCTGGAGTTGAAATTTAATAGGTATCTTCTATTATTTTTGTCGCTAGGATGAAGTACGGATTAATATAAAAGTTAAGGTTAAAGAGGAAGAAGAAGAGTTGTATGTGGAGGATGAACAACCGTCCATAGAGGACATTGAGATAATTATGAAAAGTGAAGAGGATGAAGTTCCTCTACCTATTGACATAGGTAAGTAACGGACACTATGGAAGAGCAGCAGGAATAGAGGTTGATTTGTTAAAACTGGAGAGCATAAAATCTGAAGCAGCTGTGCATGGTAGCCAACCAGCTTCTAACTTCAGCTTGGTCAGTTAAAGTGGATGTAAACCAAAACATTTTTTCCATGTTCCCAACAAATGAGGAGATGCTGTACACCATATGAAAGGTCCATGTTCATTCCTCAATATAACGTCATGTTCCCAACAAATGAGGAGGAGATACTGAGATTGCAGGCTTGGCTGGCTTAAATCGGGTTTGGTCTCCACCCAGAGACTGGCCACATTAATCACCTTGCAGGTGGACAGACAGACATGGAGAAGGCCATATGAAAGGTCCATCTCCATTCCTCAATATAACGTCATGTTCCCAACAAATGAGGAGGATATACTGTACACCATATGAAAGGTCCATCTCCATTTCTCAATATAACGTCATGTTCCCAACAAATGAGGAGGAGATACTGTACACCATATGAAAGGTCCATCTCCATTTCTCAATATAACGTCATGTTCCCAACAAATGAGGAGGAGATACTGTACACCATATGAAAGGTCCACCTCCATTCCTCAATATAACGTCATGTTCCCAACAAATGAGGAGGAGATACTGTACACCATATGAAAGGTCCATCTCCATTCCTCAATATAACGTCATGTTCCCAACAAATGAGGAGGTGATACTGTACACCATATGAAAGGTCCATCTCTATTCCTCAATATAACGTCATGTTCCCAACAAATGAGGAGGAGATACTGTACACCATATGAAAGGTCCATCTCCATTCCAAAATATAACGTCATGTTCCCAACAAATGAGGAGGAGATACTGTACATCATATGAAAGGTCCATCTCCATTCCTCAATATAACGTCATGTTCCCAACAAATGAGGAGGAGATACTGTACACCATATGAAAGGTCCATCTCCATTCCTCAATATAATGTCATGTTCCCAACAAATGATATCGCATTGAAGCCACTGAAGTGGCTGCTAGACCAACATACATGACTCTTAATACTGACCTTTTTATAATTATTTATAGATTGCTTTCCAACAGAAGGAGGTGATGCGGGGAGTCCTGCGGAGAGACGCCTTCTATTATCTGATGATCAGAGCTCAGAAGATAATGTCATCACACAGGATCCTCCAGGAGGAAATCCAAACACACAAAACAGACCTTCCTTTTGGGAGCCATCAATGGATCGGGGGGAATCTTTTAATAAATCACATAATATAACTGAAAATATACATTTGAGATCTGACACAGCAGACCAATCTAATCTTGAAGATGAGAATTTATTCTTATGTTCGGTTTGTGGGAAATCTTTCACAGAAAACAAAAACCTTCTTGAACACCAGAGCACTCACATGGGTGAGGGACCTTTCCCTTGTTCAGTGTGCGGCAAATACTTTATGAAAAAAGAAACGCTTCTTATACACCAGAGAATACACACAGGTGAAGATCCTTATTCATGTACAGAGTGCGGGAAATCGTTCCCTCATAAAGGAGCACTTTTTGAACACCATAAAAGTCACATAGGTGAGCGTCCGTTTTCCTGCGCAGAGTGCGGGAAATGTTTTACACAGAAAGTCACCCTTCTTATACACCAGAGAAGTCACACGGGGGAGCGTCCCTTTTCCTGTTCAGACTGCGGAAAAAGTTTTTCCGAGAAGGGAAAACTTCTTATACACAAGAGAAGTCACACCGGAGAGCGTCCCTATCTATGTTCAGAGTGTGGGAAGTGCTTCACTCGGAAAGGAGACCTTGTTAAACACCTGAGGATTCACACCGGCGAGCGCCCTTATTCGTGTTCAGAATGTGAGAAGTCTTTCAGTCATAAAGGAGACCTTGTAAAACACCAGAGAATTCACACAGGGGAGCGTCCTTATTTGTGTTTAGAGTGTGGGAAATCTTTCACTCAGAAAGGAAACCTTGTTATGCACCAGAAAAGACACACCACGGAGCCTCCTCACAGTGTGGGAAATGTTTTAAATGTAAAATAAGTCTAATTAGACATCGGAGAGGAAACACCAGGTCGAACTGTTTAGTTCATGGGAAAACTGTAGGATAAAAAAAAAAAAAATTGTTTATAAAGTGTTACATCGTGGGAAAAGTCATGGAAAAGAAGAAAGGTGCACCCGGTGTTCAAAGAAATGCAAATTTGAAGGTACATTAAAAAGCGTTTATTAAAAGCACATCAAGCCGAAACGCGTTGGTCCTTCTTAAAGTGATTTTTTTTCTGTCACAATGTACAGTATAAGATTTTCTATTATCTGTGCCCAGTCTTGCCACAAAGAGTTAATCCAGCTCTGAGCAATCCTCTTTTCTTTTTTCAGTGAGATAAACAGACAAACAGGAGAAAACTTTTGACTGTTCTTCCCACTTGCTGTGAGTGACAGGTTATGTACATATATTATGCACTAGCTTGAGACAGGCATTATTTTTTAATTCCCACCCCCTCTCCTTTTCTGAAGTCATGTGGTTAGTTTACTGGATGTTAGTGATCATAGCAGAATTTAGTGTAAGGACTACCCAGGAGAAAATGCATGTTCACAAGGTGAGTGTAGAGGTAGGCGGGGAGTCTACTGACATCACGACTCTACCCACCAAGCTCCAGACAAAAGATCCACCCACGGAATTTGCAGTTTTTTAGTTCTTATAACAGACAGAGGGGAGACATTTGATAGGTAAGGATACATATAGGAGGCGTCTATATCCTTGTAGAAACTGGCAGTATTTTAGAAAGGATGAGGGTGGGTTTACATCCACTTTAAGGGGCGGAATTTGGCCTGGCTGGTCGGTACCCAAATGGAGAAGTCTACAGAAAGGATGTCGTGTCCCTATCCTTTCCCTACTTGTCTGCTTCTAATCACTGTCCCTGCAAGACGGGTCATCTGTGGGTACACTAACCATACGTGAAAATGGCTAGGAGCCCCAGGCTTCAAAAAAGAAGAGTCTGCTTGACCCAAGATGGCCACCAGAGACCGAGAAAACTATAGAGGAACCATGTTCCTTATGACCTCCTCTCCCTCTGCAATTCTGTTGCAGTTGAGCGACACCTGCAGTATAGAAAGTAGACTTCGCCCCTTGACTATAATTAGGAAGAATGATCATTATACTGGTCGAAAATAGGATGGTCCCTGCTGAAACGGTCAAATTTTGACCCGTGTATGGCCAGCTTAGGTGAAAGTTTCAATCTGTGGTATAAATTGGTGCCGTAAGCAGCTGGTCAGGGCTGATTACTTAGCTTTGAGCTCCACTCTATGTACTGAGCACTTATAGGGAAAAACGCATCAGCTCCCCGGTGAAAAGAGGAAGTTCTGATCTCTTTTGATGAAAAAAAGAAGATGGATAATTAATAGATAATCGATCCATGAAATAAAGGAACCATTCAAGAATTGTGATGGAGTTGATAAAATTATTATTGTGTTTGTTATCTTTTTCCTAACCACTCAAATATTGCTTTCCTTTCTTTTATTCTTTTATTTCTTGTTGCGATGTGTATATGTGCATATATATGTGTATTACACTAGTATTATTTTCCTTGAATGAAAGTCATGACAGAGTTAGTCATCCCAGAGTGAAGATGAAAAACAGATGTCTTTTAATTACTACTCCTAACCAACTCCTACCCCTCCCATCGAGCAAAGGGAAGATGGCGCTAAGCTGTGAAATGCGGCCAAGAATAGACATCACAAGAGAACACCATATGGGGATGAACCCATATATGATGATGCTTACTTATGTCACTTTGGCTATAAAGCTGTGATTTCAACGAAGCTCTCTCTATTCTGTGGGAAACGATGACGGAGACTGTAGTGTGAAATTTCTTATGCATGCATGATCATCATCATGAATTTGGCACAGTGGCAGAATAGAACATGTATCCTGGAATTGAGCCAGGGAAAAATCTATTACAGAATAATTCACAGTGGTGTCAAATGTGTACATTTAGTAGGTAAGGGCATATTAAATAAATGAACCCTGTGTATAGTGGTACATTCTCATACATTCTGTTCTCATTCTGTCTTCTCCAGTCACAAGCTGGGCTGGCCACCTGCATAAAAACAAGCAAATTCCAAAAAATTCACAGCAGAGGGGATGAGAGACCAGCTTACATGTTTCACTTTTACTAGCACTTGTAGGTTATGAATAAGCACAGTAAGTGATAAATGCATTAGCTTGTCCGTCCTTCCTCCATTATGTATTTAATGGTCTTTGTTTTTATGGATTTTTGTCAATAATGATGATTTCAATAGTCCGCAGCCTGGATTTTTTTTCCTTCTGATATCTCCAGTTAGGCCTTGTACACACGGACAGACCGATTTGAACAAGTCTGTCTGCTGGGATGTATTGGTTTGATCGTGTACACACGATCAAACCAAAATCCCCGCCGGCAGACGGCGCGCTGACGTGTCGTGACGTTGACGCCGCCACGTCACCGCACCAGGAAGTGAATTACTTCCGCGCATGCGTCGAATCCATTTGACGCATGTGCAAGAAGATATGTCTGCTGGTTAGCGTACTAACCAGCAGACATATCGGGCCGACGGGTTCCCAGCCGACAGATTTCAAAGCATGCTTTGAAATCTGTCCGGTGGCCAAATCCATCGGCTCGCCCGTACACACGATCGAATCTGTCTGCTGGGGCGGTCGGGCCGGCCGTTTCCAGCAGATAGATTTGATCGTGTGTACGCGGCCTTAGAAGCTGGGCCGCCACCTGCATAAAAACAAGTGAATTCCAATAAATTCACAGCAGAGGGATGAGGCCCCCCCCCCCCTCTAACACGTTTCACTCTTACTAGCACTTATCTATATTATCTGAATTAGCGCTAGTACGCATGAAATGCATTAGCTGGTCTCTCACCTGAGATATAATCTGTGCGTGATAATAAAGAAATACGTTGGGTATATCGACGATCGTCTTAGTCCTATCATTCTCGAATAAAGTAATAAATACAAGAAATAAAGTGCTGAACTACGGAAAGCTCACATCTCCTCTGTAGTTCCAGCCTCACATACATGTTACAACTCCCCGTAATTTTACTGCACACATGTAAATACTGTAGGTAGGCAGAGCTACATGTATTTGAAGTTCTGTATGGAGAAAATGTAACTGCAAAAATCAATAAAAAAAATTTGCATGAAATGTATGGCGTGTGTGATTTGATTTTTTCTTTTGCTATGATTGCGGTAAGTGTAAGATTGTATAAAATGATATAAACTCATCGGCACCTTTATGCAAATTGCTAATCAGCCAATCACATGGCAGCAACTCAATGCATTTAGGCATCTAGATGTGGTGAAGATGACTTCCTGACAAAGCAAGAAGAAAGCACCAAAGAAAACGCATATGTAAGTCGCATATGAAAACGGTGTTCAAACCACACGCTAGGTATCGCCGCGAACGTTACAGCGAGAGCAATAATTCTAGCATTAGACCTCCCCTGTAACTCTAAACAGGTAATCTCTCAAATATTTTAAACATCGCCTATGGAGATTTTTAACCACTTGCCACCCGGTCGTCATTCTGCTACAGGCCGGGCTGAAAGTTGTTAAAAATCTCAATAGGCGGTGGTTCTGACGGAGGCTCTTTACCACGTGATCAGATGTGACCAATCACATGTGTAGCTCCCCCTGGGTATATTGGGAGCACAGAGGTACCTCCAGGGGCATGGAGCGAGCTTACATTCACCCCAGGGCTGCGTGCATGGTCCTAATGGGAGTTAGAACAAATGTGGGCGCCAGTCACTTTAGTATTTTTCAATGCTTTAATGGAGAACTTGGAAGTAGTAATAGGATAGAGGGTTAGGGGAGGTTTCAGATACCTTTAGCAGATCACTGACAGACTCCTTAAATCCAAAGGACAAAAACATCTTTCTTTTGGCAGATCTTGAATACCTGGATAGGTCTCTCACACAGATCTAGCAACTGATATGGTTTCTGGATAAGTCTCTCTCACAGGACTTAGCAGCCAGTAGCACTCACGGATAAGTCTCTCTCAAAGACCTAGCGATCAGTAGCACTCACGGATAAGTCTCTCTCACAGACCTAGTGATCTGTAGCACTCACGAATAAGTCTCTCTCAAAGACCTAGCGATCAGTAGCACTCACGTATAAGTCTCTCTCACAGACCTAGTGATCTGTAGCACTCACGGATAAGTCTCTCTCAAAGACCTAGCGATCAGTAGCACTCACGTATAAGTCTCTCTCACAGACCTAGTGATCTGTAGCACTCACGGATAAGTCTCTCTCACAGACCTAGCGATCAGTAGCACTCATGGATAAGTCTCTCTCACAGACCTAGCGATCAGTAGCACTCACGGATAAGTCTCTCTCACAGACCTAGCGATCAGTAGCACTCATGGATAAGTCTCTCTCACAGACCTAGTGATCTGTAGCACTCACGGATAAGTCTCTCTCACAGACCTAGCGATCAGTAGCACTCACGGATAAGTCGCTCTCACAGACCTAGCGATCAGTATGATTTCTGGATAAGCCTCTCTCACAGGCTTAGCAGCCAGTAGAACTCCTGGACAAGTCTCTCTCACAGACTTAGCAGCCAGGAGCTAGTTACCTTGATGTAGATTTGTAGAACAGCTTCACAGTACCAGAACCTTTAAGCCAACCCGGCAGTACTGTAACGGTAGTTTAGCTCAGATGCGTCCTCCAAACGAGTCACCGGGCACTCCTGAGAGACCAGCCTTCATTCTGGCTCTCTCCAGCAAAGGGTCCTCCCCTGGATCTCCTCAGTTTGGCTTGGCTTCTTTTACGCAGGCAAGACAACCTAGGACCACCCCAGGATTAGTAGGCCCCAGACAGGCTTCTGGGCCTACTTGCAGCAACACAGCCTAGAGCTAGAAGGGCCCCGAGGTAAGAACTGACTAGAGCACATGGCGTCGGTCCCATAAATACCCTCTCCCAGAATGCACAGCGGCCAGGAACCTCCTACTGGGCTGTTCTGAGAAAAAGAATATTCATTATAGCTCAACTGTGTTGTAATTCTCATACTGACCTGTGGTACCATTGACACCTACTGGCAACAGTGAGAAATGGCACAACTCAAGTTTAAAGTGTTGGTCCAAAATGCTCAAAAAAAAATAAAAAACATTGAGAATTGTTATTTTTTTTACTTACCAGAAATTCCGGTTGCTATGCAGATATTCCTAATTTGCCTCTTCCTAGTCCACAGCAGGTCTTCATCCTCGCGTTGTCTTCTGGTCAATGGGGCATGCTGCCTTCTGGGAGCTGTGTGTATCCCAGAAAACAGTAACCCATTCACAAAGCGCAGCGAGACTCGCGCATGCGCAGTAGGAAATGGGCAGTGAAGCCGCAAAGCTCCACTGCCTGTTTCCCTTAGTGAGGATGGCAGGGCCGGGAGCTGTCGTGATCAAAAGGAATTGGCATGCGCCCGAAACTGAAGAAATATTTCCTCCGCTCCGACCAGCACATGATCATCAGAAAGGGGCACAGATAATGGAAAAAATACAACCCCCCTAAGCTAGTAGGCATGGTGGAGCGGGGTGTGTAATTTAATTTTTTTTATTTTAATTCTGCACTGACTGTCCTTGAAATTGCCCCTGCCCCCTATTAAATCCAATCTGGGGACAAAACCAGGGACAGACTTGGTCCGGGGACAGTGTCCTCAATCAGGGGACTGTCCCCTGAAACTGGGGATGTCTGGTCACCCTAACCTAAGGTATAATCTGTGTGTGTAATCATTGAGGAAAGAAAAGCCCAGAGCAGGGGAATGTAATGGACTGGGCGGAGGGCTGCATGACTAGGGAAACAGGGTAACAACCATTGGCTGGCCAGGGGGTAGGGGAGGGGATAGGAGTTCATAAAAGGTCAGTTTCCCGCCCCCCCGGCCAGCACAACCTGGGTAGAAAGTTCGATATGGCTGCCGCACTGACATGCTGGCCAGGCTACAGGCAGAGGCGGCCTTACACGGTCCCGGTTGGCTGGAGGAGCAGCTGCGACCTATCTTTGGTAGGTCGGCAGCTTTGTCCACCGAGGGGGGGAGGGTCACGGGGCGAGCTCGGCGGTCGCGGCCTCCGGAGCGCTTCTCACCGGACACATCCCCCAGAGCCCAGCGTCACCATGGGAGTCCCCACTCGCGGGCCCCTCCGGGCCCCCCCGCGAAGCGCGCTGCTATGCCTATGGGAGGGGGGTCTGGGAGGAATCCCCAACGCGGACGGGGCTCGGCGGGAGGCCGCTCTGTCAGCCCTGGGGCGGCCGCAGCACCCGCTCGGCGTGTGGAGTCGGATCCGGCGGGCCCCGCCACGCGCGCTGCCGCGCGTGGTGCGGCGCCTCAGCGAGGGAGGACGAGGAGCGCGGCGGCTGGGCCTACTACCGCTTCAGCCGGCAGCCTTGCGATAGCCAGCCCGACGGCAGCGGGGCCTAGCGACAGCAATGGTGGGGACAACAGGGCTGGGGGAAGCCCCCCAGGCCCGCGGAAGGCGACGCGGAAGTCCGTGGACGGGTCTGGCGTGCTCAGGGATCGGCATGCGGCCGCCAGACTCGCGGCAGCCAGGGACCCTTCCCCTGGTGGGCACTGTGATGCAGAGGACGACTTGGAAGTGGTGCGGTCGGAAGGGGAGCTGACGGAGTCCGAGGACGACCTACCTCCCAGGAGTGCGGCAGCTGCGGTGGATGCGGGACGTTCGGCTGGTGGGTCCTTACCTAGGCAGCCCGGTGAGTCCAATTTTCATTTACCTTCTACTACTGGTTTAGGGCTGTTAGCGCCAGTTAGCGGTGGGGTGGGACCCGTTAGTACTGTGGGGTTAGGGCTGACAGACACGGTACAGGGGGCAGCAGCTGGGGGGGTGGCGGACCCAGGGTTGGGCGGCTTTGCGGGTTTTTTGGCGGGTATAAAGGAGCTGGTGTGCAAGTTTGAGACCTCGGGGGGAGCGGTGGTTGGCCCCGAGGCGGCATGGGCCCCCCCGGCTGGGGGGGTCGGGGGTATCTCGGTGTCGCCAGCGGTATCGCCGGCAGTTGGGGCCATCCCCCCAGTTCAGCCGGGCGCAGGGGTGTCTCCCGCGTGCTCAGCAGCTGCCTCGTTGGGGGCGCAGGCTGACGGAAAAGGGGTTAGCGAGCCGTCTGTGAGGCAGGAAATAATTCGCCTCGCCGACTCGGCCAAGTGTGAAGTATACTTGTGCTATGAGGCGTCTTTGGGCACCCATTTGAAGGCGGATGTGAGGGAGAAGATTTGGAAAGGGGAGTATGTGGAGATTTTCTCCCTGCTTCCGTTGGAAAAGTTCAATCTGGATAGGGGCAAGCCAGATGAATCCAAGAAGGAGGAGGAGGAGAGACGCAGGTATCGTTTGATCCCGCGGACTTTCACAAATTGGCTGCAGGCCTTTAGCATTTTGGCATGTGTGGTAGGCGAGAAGAAGCCGGAGCACTGCTCGGCGCTCTTCATATACCAGAACGCAATCAGGGAGGCACACAGGGTGTACGGGGGTGCGGCGTGGCTACAATACGACGAGCAGTTTCGGCAGAGGATGGCGGTGCGACCAGACCTGCGCTGGAACCAGAAGGACATGAACTTATGGCTGTGCCTGATGACGGCGGCGAGGGCCCCGGGCCAGTTTTTTCAGGGGGGGGCCGGGGGTCCATCGTCCCAGGGGCAACCGGCCGGAAGGGCAAGAGGGGTGTGTTGGCAGTTCAACTCTGGCGCCTGCAGGTTCGGAGGCACCTGTAAGTACAAGCACGAGTGCTCTGGCTGCGGGGGCTCCCACCCGTTGTCCAAATGTTTCAAGCAGGGAAAAGGGCGTACCGGAGAAGCTACAAACAAGAGGGAGGACTCCGGTGAGGGTGGAAAGGATGCTGCCGTTTCTCGGTAGGTATCCGGACAGACGAGCGGCGCGCATTTTAGAGGAGGGGTTTTCAGTGGGTTTCCGGATTCCGTGCAAACTGGAGGGGGTTCCGCCGGTTTCTCGTAATTTGCGGTCTGCTCAGTTGCATTCCGACGTGGTTTCGGAGAAACTACGGAAGGAGGTGGCGCTAGGCCGTATGGGGGGCCCCTTTTTGGTAGCACCCTTGGAGGGCCTGGTGGTTTCCCCATTGGGTGTGGTCCCCAAAAAAGAACCCAACAAGTTTAGGTTGATACACCACCTCTCCTTCCCAAAAGGGGGGTCGGTCAATGACGCGATCGCCCCCGAGGACTGTTCAGTGAGCTACACGTCATTCGATGCTGCGGTTCACTGGGTTCGACACTACGGGCGCGGCGCTTTGATGGCTAAGTCAGATATCGAAGCGGCCTTTCGTTTACTGCCGGTACACCCTGACAGCTTCCGGCTGTTAGTGTGTTACTGGGATGGACGTTTTTACGTGGACCAGTGTCTTCCTATGGAGTGCTCCATTTCTTGTGCGCTATTCGAGACGTTCAGCTCATTTTTGGAGTGGGTGGTCCGGGACGTATCGGGTGTCAATTCGATCATCCATTACCTGGATGACTTCTTGTGCGTAGGGCCAGCTGACTCCAGAATTGCCGCGGTTCTTCTGGCCACTTTAGAGCACATAGCGGATCGTTTCGGGGTGCCTTTGGCCCCCGAGAAGACGGAGGGCCCGCGCACGGTCATGACGTTTTTGGGGATCACTTTGGATTCCGAGGCCATGGAATGCCGATTGCCGGCTGACAAACTGGAAGCGCTGAAGGCTGAGATCAGGGGTTTTTTGGGGGTCAGGAAGGTTCGTCTCCGGGAGGTTCAGTCCCTGCTCGGGAAGCTGAATTTTGCCTGCCGCATCTTGCCCATGGGCCGTGTATTTAGCCGAAGATTGTCGGCCAGTACCGCAGGGGTGGAATCACCGAATCACTTTGTGACCCTGAAGAGGGTGCACAGGGACGACCTGCGGGTGTGGCATACATTTTTAGAGGCATTCAATGGCAGGGCATTGTGGATGGCGGGCCCGGTCAGCAATTTTGATCTGGAGCTGTACACGGACGCTGCAGGATCCTCAGGCTTTGGGGCATTCTTCCAAGGCCAGTGGAGCGCGGGCTCGTGGCCTGGGAACTGGGTGGAGGCGGGCTTCACGAGGAATCTGGTGCTGCTGGAATTGTTTCCGGTGGTACTGGCGGTGGAATTGTGGGGAACCGAGTTCAGGGACCGTAAGGTGAGATTTCATGTGGACAACCTGGGAGTGGTACAGGTTATCAACCGAGTGTCAGCCGCCTCGCCTCCGGTAGTTCGCTTGTTGCAGCACTTAGTTCTGAGATGCTTGCAATTGAATGTTTTTGTACATGCAGTTCACATCCCTGGGGTTGAAAACGTCATTGCTGACGCTTTATCTCGGTTTCAGTGGGACAGGTTCCGAGAGTTGGCGCCGGCCGCGGAGCAACACGGAGTGCCTTGTCCGGAGGAGCTGTGGAGGATTGCGTTGGCGTGATCTCCAAGTGGATCAAGAGGTCGGTGAGTGAGGCTACATGGGGGGCATACAGCAAAGTGTGGCAGGAGTGGGAGTCATTGGCAAGATTGTCGGAGGTTGACCCGTTTGGTGTAGACGTCAGGTGGTTGGTACTGTATTTTGTGTCCAGGAACATTGAGGACGGGGTGTCGGTGGCGGCTATGAACAGAAAGATGTCAGGTCTGGCGTTCCTTTTCAAGTTACAGGGTTCCCCTGACTTCACCAAGGAATTTTGGGTGCGGCAGGCACTCAAAGGCTACAGGAAGGCAGGGGTGACCAGGGACTCCAGGCGCCCGGTGTCCTTCTCGATTCTTCAGGGAATCTTGGGCATGTTACCAGCGATCTGCTCTTCGGTTTATGAGGCGACACTATTCAGGGTGGCTTCTTTGTTGGCGTTTTTCGGGGCCTTCAGGATTGGCGAACTGGTTAGCCCTTCAAGGAAGGTTCAGGGTGGCTTAGGTTTTCACGAAGTGGTTTGTTGTGGGGACAGGGTGTCCATTTGGCTGCGCAGGTCAAAGACTGACCAAACAGGCAAAGGCAAGGAGGTCCAGGTATTTGCTTTGACTGGATCGCTGCTGTGTCCGGTGGGGGCGGTAAGGTCATTTTTGGACATACGTCCGGAAGGGCTGGGATCCTTCTTGGTACATGGGGACGGATCGCCTCTGTCGAAATTTCAGTTTGTCGCCGTTTTTAGGAAATGCGTTCGTTCATTGGGGTTGGATGAGAGGGTTTTCTCGTCCCACTCCTTTAGGATAGGGGCCGCTACTGAGGCGGCCCGTTGCGGGTTGGGTATTGAAGCGGTAAAACGGATAGGTAGGTGGGAATCCAGGAGGTTCCAGAGTTATGTTCGCCCCCATTTGGTAGACAACTAGGGGTGACCTGGGAGAAAAGGTGGATATTGGGAGTGTGTGCTCTGGTTTGTTTTTGTTTTGTTTTGATTGTTCGGGCTGTATGTGGTGATTATCGGGTTGTACTTATCTTCTCTTTCAGATGCGAGTCAGGCCTTAGTGTGGATTCTGGGCCACTCCTTCGTCTTCTGGGGGGCGAAGAGGGCGGATGTTAGGCCAGATGGGCGGCAACTGGGCTTCCCTAGGGAGGAAGCCTGTATTAGATGGCTGGGAGTACCGGGAATGCTTTGGGGTAGGACAGTCCCTGAAGTACATCGTTTTGCGCGATTGGACCGGCCACCCGACGTTTTATTGCTGCACGTGGGTGGCAATGATTTAGGGGCTCGATCCATGCTGGATATTACAAGGGACATCAAATTTGATGTTCTGAGGCTTAGGATGGCATTCCCAGATATGATCATAGTATGGTCTGACATAGTGGCTCGGACCACGTGGCGATTGGCAAGATCGGTGGAAGGGATCAATCGGGCCCGAAGGAAGGTCAACCGGGATGTGGGCAGATTTATGGTTCGGAACGGGGGGTTGGTTGTGCGCCACATTGAGCTGGAAGAAGACACCTGGAGGTACCTGAGGGGGGATGGGGTGCACCTTACAGCAGTGGGGATAGATATGTGGGTTCTGGGCTTACAGGATGGCATACAGCGGGCTATTAGGGTATGGAGGGGCTCACAAGGTTAAGGTTTTATCCTTGTGTGCTGTGGCGTTAGTTGGTCTCTGCGGGTGAAGGACGAGACTTTAAAAAGCTGAAATTCGACCTGTCGGTGACAGGGGGTATGATGGTAATTCCAGATAACGGAGGTTAACTGGAGGGACTGAGTATGGAGCACTGCGGTCGTAAGTGTCTTTGAGCCAGCTTGTCGGCTTGAGGCCTGTCAGAGGAAGTCCAGAGACCGCAGTGCAAAAAATGTTGAGTTATATATATATGTTTATATATATAGAGTTGAGATATGGTTGCTAGAGGCTTCGCCTGCGGAGACCAACTTTAGGTAGTTCAGGTTTTATAACAGATGTGTTTTACGTGAATGTTAAGTTATTACGTTTTTAATAAATAGGCTGCTACGGCCTTTGTTTCCCCAACTCAAATGGTGTGGTCTCCAATTAATGGGAGGTTAATGGTTGGGGGGGGGGGATTTTGGGTTTCAAGGGGTTACAGTAAGAGTAAGGGGTTACAGGTTGTAATGCATCTGTTATACTATAGTCAAGAAAAGCCCAGAGCAGGGGAATGTAATGGACTGGGCGGAGGGCTGCATGACTAGGGAAACAGGGTAACAACCATTGGCTGGCCAGGGGGTAGGGGAGGGGATAGGAGTTCATAAAAGGTCAGTTTCCCGCCCCCCCGGCCAGCACAACGTGGGTAGAAAGTTCCCGCCCACCCTCCCCTAAAATAAAATAAAAAAAATGTTTGTGTAAGTAATTGTCTGTTAGTGTTGTGGCGTTGTGTGTTCTTTTCTTGTCATTCTAGGCACAGAAGGTTTGTCGTGGCAGCGTTAGTTGGTCTCTGCGGGTGAAGGACGAGACTTTAAAAAGCTGAAATTCGACCTGTCGGTGACAGGGGGTATGATGGTAATTCCAGATAACGGAGGTTAACTGGAGGGACTGAGTATGGAGCACTGCGGTCGTAAGTGTCTTTGAGCCAGCTTGTCGGCTTGAGGCCTGTCAGAGGAAGTCCAGAGACCGCAGTGCAAAAAATGTTGAGTTATATATATATGTTTATATATATAGAGTTGAGATATGGTTGCTAGAGGCTTCGCCTGCGGAGACCAACTTTAGGTAGTTCAGGTTTTATAACAGATGTGTTTTACGTGAATGTTAAGTTATTACGTTTTTAATAAATAGGCTGCTACGGCCTTTGTTTCCCCAACTCAAATGGTGTGGTCTCCAATTAATGGGAGGTTAATGGTTGGGGGGGGGGATTTTGGGTTTCAAGGGGTTACAGTAAGAGTAAGGGGTTACAGGTTGTAATGCATCTGTTATACTATAGTCATGGGAATGGACCACCGAGCAGCAAGTAAAATGTGTAAACGTAACATAGACTGCAGCATTTATATTGAACACAAGGTGGTGATTTTACTGGAAACACACAGACAGGAAGTGATTTAGGTAGAGACAGGAAGTGATGTAGGGTAGAGACAGGAAGTAATGTTAGAATATAAATAGACATTTCCGAACGTGAGGCGATTTGGGAGGAAGTAGAGAGGAGACATTGCTGGAACTGGCAGCAGAAGAGGTAATAAGATATTATTTTATATTTACACCCAGTAATGCCCCCGTCATTTCAGTCCTCTTCCTCCATAGTCACTGTGATGTCTTTTTATCTCCAGCAGATGATGATATACACATTGGGCTAGATTCAGCAAAGGGTGACGCCGGCGTATCTTCTGAGTGGGGTTGTATCTATGCGCCTGATTCTTAGAATCAGTTACGCATAGATTTGTCTTAGATCCGACCGGTGTAAGTCTCTTACGCCGTCGTATCTTAGTTGCATATTTACGCTGGCCGCTAGGTGGCGTTTCCGTTGATTTACGCATTAAATATGCAAATGAGCTAGATACGCCGATTCACAAACGTAGTTGCGGCCGGCGTATCTATTTGCGTTGTTTACATTAGCAGGCGTAAAGTTACCCCTGCTATATGAGGCGCAGCCAATGTTAAGTATGGATGTCGGGACAGTGTCGTATTGTACGTCGCTTGCGTATGTCGATTCAGAATGGGGCTGATCGTAAGTTACGTTCACGTAGTTTATATTGACTATTTGCGACGTGATTTGGAGTATGCGCACTGGGATACGTTCAGGGCCGAAGCATGCGCAGTACGTTCGGCGCATCATTTACGTGGGGTCAGTGTTCATTTAAAAACATTTGATTTACACGGGGCTACGCCAGCCCATTTACGCTACTCCACCGCAACTTACGGAGCAAGTGCTTTGTGAATACAGCACTTGCCTGTAAAAGTTGCGGAAGGCGTAGCGTAAATCGGATACGCTACGCCCGCACAAAGATACGCTCTCCATCCTGAATCTAGCCCATAGAGTAATATAATATATACATACTAAAAACATACCTCCCAACCCACACGGATTCTGCGGAATTTACCCGCACAGGCAACATCCTCCCGCAGTCCCGACATTCTAACAATCTAAAAAACATTAATATATAAGCACCTGATATTGTAATTCAGCTATTAGTAAACCATCATTTTTTTTTATCGCTTTATTAATAAAGTACAAAGGTGTCAGGATGTCACTGTCTATTTCTCCATGGAGGAGTGGGAGTATTTAGAAGGACACAAGGATCTCTACAAGGACGTCATGATGGAGAATCAGCCGCCCCTCACATCACCGGGTAAGAGGAGACTTTATTGTAAAGGAGAGAGCAGTACGGAGGTTCCACCTAGATCCCCATCATCTGATAAACACATATAGCTATATTCAGGTACATTTACGGCGGCGTATCTGGAGATACGGCGCCGTAATTTCAAATGTGCGCCGTCGTATCTTTACGCCGATTCACAAAGCGAGATACGTCGAAAAACAGGCTTCCTCCGCTCGACGTAACTTGCCTACGCCCGCGTATCTTGGGCGCATAGTTAAGCTGGACGCATTCGGCGTTCCCATGTTAAATATGCAAATGAGCAAGATACGCCGATTCACGAACGTACGTACGCCCGACGCAGTAATCTACGCCATTTACGTAAGGCGTTTTTTCGGCGTAAAGATAAACCACCAAAAAGATGGCGCAGTATGGACGTCGGAACAGCCGTCAAATTTCACGTCCTTTGCGTAAGTCGTACGAGAATGGGGCTGGGCGTAAGTTACGTTCACGTCGAAAGCATTGAGTATTTGAGACGTGAATCGGAGCATGCGCACTGGGATACGTCCACGGGCGGCGCCTGCGCCTGCGCCGTTCGTTAGGTGCGTCATTTACGTTATGTCACGATTCATTTCCATACAACACGCCCACTACCAGCCTACTTTGAATTACGTGGGCTTACACCGTCACATTTACACTACGCCACCGTAACTTAGGACGCAAGTGCTTTGTGAATAAGTTGCGGTGGCGTAGCGTAAATGGGATACGCTACGCCGATCTTTTTGAATCCGGCTAATAGAAACAATGTATTCAGTCAGTGTGTGTGTTTCCTACAGATGGATCCAGTATTGGGGACACACCAGAGAGATGTGCCCGTCCTCTGTATTCCCAGCTAACAGTGGGGCCCAAACTGTATGGTGGTGCACATTATTGTAAAGGAGAGAGCAGTACGGAGAGTTCACCTAGATCCCCCATCATCTGATAAACACATTGAAACAATGTATTCAGTCAGTGTGTGTGTTTCCTACAGATGGATCCAGTAATGGGAACCCACCAGAGAGATGTCCCCATTCTTTGTATTCCCGGGATTCATCACAGGATGATCACACCATCTCGCATAAGGTTATAAAAGAGGAGGAGGAGGAGGTTGGTGTTATGGAGTTTTCAGAAGGACACAGAGATCCCTTCAAGCACATCAAGCTGGAGCCATTCAGTGACACAAGCCCACCGGAGAGATGTCCCCGTCTTCTGAATTCTACACAGGAAGATCATACCACCCCCCACCATCATCAGGTTGGTGGACTCGGAGTATAGAACACTAAAGTCCTTATTTCTTTTGAGAAATCCTCACTTCCTGTTCTTCTGTCTGTAACTCCACACAGGAGCCTTTCTCCCTGGTGTGGAGTGTCGTGCTCACCCCCTCCCTTGGACTACTGGAGAGTCAGGACGCTCTCTACGTTGCAGATAGAGAAAGGAGCTGTGTGTTAGTGGGCGTCCTGACTCTCCTGTAGTCCAAGGGAGGGAGCGAGCACGACACTCCACATCTGATAGTGTCATTTGGGGAGGTTTCACAGGGGAAGTTCCATATGGGAGTCCTGCAAAGGTAATCCTTTCCACATGGTACACATCTAGTGTCTCCTTGGCCAACCAGATTAGTCTAACTCCAGACGGTCAAAAAGGGCCTCCTTGCTTATGCCTTTTTTTATATATAAAAAAAATCACACTATAGGATATATTTTTGTATTTATTTATTTATTTTATAATAGTAATGGCGGCAATCATCAAATTATTGCAGGACTGCGACATTGCGGCGGACAATCGGATAATAACTGACACTTTGTGGAAACCAGTGACACCATTACAGTGATCAGTGCTAAAAATATGCACTTTTTTTAGGGAAGAGATGGATTTTTTTCCCTGCTTTGCATGAACACAAAATCCGTCCCTTCCACACTGACAGAACGGAGCTCTGCCATGTTTACATGGGCAGAGCTCCGTTCTGAGTCTCTACCCGATAATCAGCAGGTGGCGGTGGAAATCTAGAGCCTGCCACCTGCAGATTCGTTTCTAATTAATCACAGCAATAGCGGCCCGCTGGTGCCACCTGAAGGTGGAAGTGCAGAATTGCCTATATATACACGATTCTGCACAGGAGGGCCACCCTGTAGCAGTAAATCTGCTATGGGGCGGTCTGGAAGTGGGTAATGAATGCAAAGCTGGAGTCATTTGTGTCTTTTTATACCTGCCTGGAGCTCAACTTTAATGCATTTTTTTTATTTTTTTGGGGGTTTAGGGTGAAGAACAGATAAACATAAAAGCTGAGATTAAAAAGGAAGAAGAAGAGACGTGTGTGGGGGGTGATCAGCCGTCCACGGCGGAGGTTGGGATGATTCTGAAGAGTGAACAGGATGAAATGTCTCCACCTATCAACACAAGTAAGTATAGGCACTATGGAAGAAACGGGTCACAATTTCATTTTACTTCTGAGTATAAGAATTGTAGTTTAACCACTTCCATACCGGGCACTTACACACCTTCCCGCCCAAGCCAATTTTTCTGCTTTCAGCGCTGTCGCACTGAATGACAATTGCCCGGTCATGCTACACTGTACTCAAACAAAATTGGCATCCTTTTTTCCCCCCAAAAATAGAGCTTTCTTTTTGGTGGTAGTTGATCACCTCTGCGATTTTTTTTATTTTTTGCGCAAAAACTAAAAAAAGACTGAAAATTTTGAAAAAAAATATGTTTTTTTTTTTTTTTCTGTACATTTTTTGGAAATAAGTAAGTTTTCTCTTTCAATTACAGGCACCGATATAGCGGCAATGATGAGGTGGCACTGATGGACACCGATGAGGTGGCACTGATGGGCACTCATAGGTGGCACAGATGGGCACTGAGGGGTGGCACTAATGGCATTGCTGGGCATCACTCCAGTCAGTGCCCATGTTGCCAGTCAGTGCCCATTTGTGGGCACTGATTGGCATTTATTGTGCTTTTTTTGTGGTGCCATGGTGGCTTCCCTGTTGGTCCAGTGTGGGGATCCGAGGGGGAGCTGCACTGATTAACAATCAGCTTCCCTGTCAGGAGAGCCACCAATCGGACCTCCTCTACTCGCGTCTGTCAGACGCGAGTGAGGAACAGCCGATCAACGGCTCTTCCTGTTTACATCGAGATCAGCCGTGATTGGACACGGCTGATCACGTGGTAAAGAGCCTACGCCATTTCACTGCCAGAGGCTCTTTACCGAGATCGGAGATGCAGGGTGTCAGACTGACACCCCGCATCACTGATCGCCGCACCAATCGGATGTCAATCTGCTATTGACCGGGCGGGAAGTGGTTAACCACTTTCCCACCGCGCCATAAGCATTTTACTGCTACGGCGCGGCGGGGTTATCTCGGGACGACGTCCCTGGGACGTCGTCCTTCACTTTCGCGATTGCGCGTCCCCTGGGACGCGCTCACGAAAGTGTCCGTGCTCGCCGGGTCTAGAAGACCCGGCGCATCACGGATCACGGTAAATTGCCGCTGATCGCGGCCGTTTACCACGTGAACGCGCCGTCAAATGACGGCGCGATCACTTGTAAACAAACCGGCGTCATTTGATGACGCCGGTTCCTCCCTCTCCTCGCTCTCCGCTCTGTACAGTGTGCGAGGAGAGGGGGGGGGAGCGGGGTGTCAGCAGCTGAGCTGTGGCTGGATCTGTGACAAATGCAGTCACAGATCCAGCCATCCCTCAAAACATCCCAGCTCTGCCATCCCCCCAGTACCCTGCAATCCCCAGTACCCTGCAATCCCCAGTACCCAACAATACTCAGCAATCCCCCAGTACTCAACAATCCCCCAGTACTCAACAATCCCCCAGTACTCAACAATCCCCCAGTACTCAACAATACCCCAGTACTCAACAATACCCCAGTACTCCAGTACTCAACGATACCCCAATACTCGGCAATACCCCAATACTCGGCAATACCCCAATACTCGGCAATACCCCAATACTCGGCAATACCCCAATACT
Organism: Rana kukunoris; assembly: GCA_029574335.1. Lineage (NCBI taxonomy): Eukaryota > Metazoa > Chordata > Amphibia > Anura > Ranidae > Rana > Rana kukunoris. The sequence goes on along the minus strand of CM056056.1, from coordinate 178,946,121 downwards.
CGGCAATACCCCAGTACTCGGCAATACCCCAGTACTCAACAATACCCCAGTACTCAACAATACCCCAGTACTCGGCAATACCCCAATACTCGGCAATACCCCAATACTCCAGTACTCAACGATACCCCAGTACTCAACAATACCCCAGTACTCAACAATACCCCAGTACTCGGCAATACCCCAATACTCGGCAATACCCCAATACCCCAGTACTCAACGATACCCCAGTACTCAACGATACCCCAGTACTCAACGATACCCCAGTACTCAACAATACCCCAGTACTCGGCAATACCCCAATACTCGGCAATACCCCAATACTCGGCAATACCCCAATACTCCAGTACTCAACGATACCCCAGTACTCAGCAATACCCCAGTACTCGGCAATACCCCAGTACTCGGCAATACCCCAGTACTCGGCAATACCCCAGTACTCGGCAATACCCCAATACTCGGCAATACCCCAATACTCCAGTACTCAACGATACCCCAGTACTCGGCAATACCCCAGTACTCGGCAATACCCCAGTACTCGGCAATACCCCAATACTCGGCAATACCCCAATACTCGGCAATACCCCAATACTCGGCAATACCCCAATACTCCAGTACTCAACGATACCCCAGTACTCGGCAATACCCCAGTACTCCAGTACTCAACGATACCCCAATACTCGGCAATACCCCAATACTCGGCAATACCCCAATACTCGGCAATACCCCAGTACTCGGCAATACCCCAGTACTCGGCAATACCCCAATACCCTGCATGATACTTTGCAATACCCCAATACTCTGCAATACCGCCTATGGGGATTTTTAGGTAGCAAAGTTTGGCGCCATTCCATGAGCGTGCGCAATTTTGAAGGGTGACATGTTGGGTATCTATTTACTCGGCGTAACTTCATCTTTCACATTATGAAAAAAAATTGGGCTAACTTTACTGTTTTGTTTTAAGCACAAAACCGTTTTTTAAAAAACACGCGTTCAATACATTTCTGCGAAAATACCGTGCGAGATAAAAAGTTGTAACGGCCGCCATTGTATTCTCTAGGGTCTTTGCTAAAAAAGCATATATAATGTTTTGGGGTTCTATGTAATTTTCTAGCAAATAAATGATGATTTTTCCATGTAGGAGAGGAATGTCAGAATTGGTCTGGGTGTTCCAGAACGCCTGATGGCGCTCCCTGCATGTTGGGCCTCTGTATGTGGCCACGCTGTGTAAAAGTCCCACACATGGGGTATCGCCATACTCGGGAGGAATAGCAGAATGTGTTTTGGGGTGTAATTTGTGGTATGCATATGCTGTGTGTGAGAAATAACCCGCTAATATGACAGAAACAAGATTTTTTTATTTTTTTTTACAGAATTTTTAGTCGTTTTTCTTTTATAGCGCAAAAAATAAAAAACCCAGAGGTGATCAAATACCACCAAAAGAAAGCTCTATTTGTGTGAAAAAAAGGACAAAAATTTCAAATGGGTAGAATGTTGTATGACTGAGTAATTGTCATTCAAACTGTGAGAGCACCGAAAGCTGAAAATTGGTCTGGTTAGGAAGGGGGTTTAAGTGCCCAGTGGTCAAGTGGTTAAGGAAAAATGTTATAATTATTAGTTGTGATTTTTAGAGCTTTGTGAAACTGTTGGCTGCTAGACCAACATACATGATTCTCTTATTACTGACCTTCTTGTTAGACATGTGCAATTCATTTCAGTCTGAATACAAATTCAGACTCATTTTTGATTATTCAGAGATTCAGATCTATCAGAATAAAATCGTATCTAATTCAGTTAAAATTCGTTTTGTTTAATCGTTTTTCTAACGAATTCCAAATTTTCAGAACGATTAGAATTTGGGTTGGATTTTTGGTGAAAAATTGGGGGTGCAATGTACCCTATAATCCTTCACATAGAGGGGGCAGGATCTGGGAGCCCACTTGTTAAAGGGGGCTTCCAGATTTTGATAAGCCCTCTGCCCACAGACTCCTACAACCACCATCCAGGGTTGTAGGGAAGAGGCCCTTGCCTCCATTGGGACAATGTGCTCTGGGGTGGGGGTTAACATTTTTGTATTTCCGGCATTGTTTTGTTTACAGCCATGGTCAAAAGTTTTGAGAATGACACAAATCTTTGTTTTCACAAAGTCTCCTGCCTCAGTTTTTGTAGATCTTTTTGTCAGATGTTACTATGGAATACGGAAGTATAATTACAAGCATCTCATAAGTGTCAAAGGCTTTTATTGACAATTACATTAAAGCGGAGGTCCACACAAAAAGTAAACCTCTGCTTTTTGGAACACCCCCCCCCCCCCCCACCGGTGTCACATTTGGCACCTTTCAGGGGGAGGGGGGCTGCAGATACCTGTATAATACAGGTATTTGCACCCACTTCCAGGCATACATAGCTGCAGAATATGTGGGTATCTATGCCACTCCCACGCACAGTTTCCAGAAGACAGCAGGGACCAGTAAAAACTTGCGCATGCGCAGTAGGGAACCGGGCAGTGAAGCCGCAACGCTTCTCTTCCAGATTCCCTCACCAAGGATGGTGGCGGGGGCAGCCGGGAGACCAGCGATTGCTCGTCTTCTCCTGCCGACATTTATAATTTACCCTGGCAATCATCTTCTGGGCCAGATCCTGACTGATGGACACCCATTCTTGCATAATCAATGCTTGGAGTTTGTCAGAATTGTTATTTATTTTTTTGTTCACCCGTCTCTTGAGGATTGACCTCAAATTCTCAATGGGATTAAGGTCTGTGGAGTTTCCTGGCCATGGACCCACAATTTCGATGTTTTGTTCCCCAAACCACTTAGTTATCACTTTAGGCGTATGGTGAGGTGTTCCATCGTGCTGGAAAATGCATTGTTCTTCACCAAACTGTTCTTGGATGGTTGAGAGAAGTTGCTCTCGGAGGGTGTTTTGGTACCATTCTTTATTCATGGCTGTGTTCTTAGGCCAAATTGTGAGTGAGCCCCCCACTTCCTTGGCTGAGAAGCAACCCCACACATGAATGATCTTGGGATGCTTTACTGTTGCCATGACACAGGACTGATGGTAGCGCTCATCTTTTTTCTTCTCTGGCAAGGTTTTTTTTGGATGCGCAAACAATCGGAAAGGGGATTTATCAGAGGAAATGACTTTATCCCAGTCCTCAGCAGTCCAATCTATGTACCATTTGCAGAATATCGGTCTGTCCCTGATGGTTTTCTTGGAGAGATGTGGCTTCTTTGCTGCCCTTCTTGACACCAGGCCATCCTCCAAAAGTCCTCCCCTCACTGTGTGTGCAGATGTCCTCACACCTGTCTGCTGCCAGCCCTGAGCAAGCTCTACACTGGTGGTGCCCCGATCCCACAGCTGAATCAACTGTAGGAGATGATCCCGGTGCCTGCTGGACTTTCTTGGGCGCAACAAAGCCGCCTCCACAAATGCAGTGGACATGTTTTTCATGAGATTACCGTATATACTCGAGAATAAGCCGACCCGAATATAAGCCGAGGCACCTAATTTTACCACAAAAAATGGGAAAACGTATTGACTCGAGTATAAGCCTAGGATGTTCCATCCGCATGCCTCACTGTGCCTCACTGTGGCCGTGTCCATGCCTCACTGTGCCCATGCTTCACTGCACATGCCTGACTGTGCCCATGACAAGACTGACGTTTAACATAGGAGTCTATGGAAGGGGTGCCCAGCTGTAGGTCTTCCAGACAACAAACTTTGCACACTTGTAGAGGAGAAATGGGGCTACATGTGTGCCAAGTTCCGGGTCCAGGGGACCTACGACTAGTTGGTACCGGGTCCCCAAAATCACAGGAGAAATGCCCATTTAACATGGGAGTCTAGGGAAGGGATGCCCGGGTTTGAAAAATCGGTGTTTCCCGGCCGTATTTCCCCCGGACAACAAACTTTGCACACTTGTAGAGGAAGAGTGAGGCTACATGTGGGTCCAGGGGAGCTACGGCCGGACGGTACCGGGTCCCCAAAGTCCGGGACATCAGGCGCAAAAAGGTGACTTGAGTATAAGCCGAGGGGGGCATTTTCAACACAAAAAAAAAAAGTGCTGAAAAACTCGGCTTATACTCGAGTATATACGGTAGGTTAATTTTAATGGCAAAGAGGGACTTCATCTGATCGCTCTTCATAACATTCTGAAGTGCAGTATATGCAAGTTGCCCTCATAAAAGCCGAAGCAGCAAATTTTGAAAAAATTGATATTTGTGCCATTCTCAAAACTTTTGTACGTTTTCAGCTGTCAGTGGGGATGCCCACTGACAGCTGATGAGTCGTTGGTTGCTAAGGTCACTGTGGCTGGCTGCTCAACAACCAGGAGGGGGGCAAGCACGACACTTCACACCAGGGATACAGCCTGGCATTACTGTGTGGAGTTACAGACAGAAGAACAGGAAGTGAGGATTTCTCAGAAGAAATAAGGACATTTAAAAGCAAAATGAAAGGATGAGGTAAGTGAAGGAGGACTGCACTAAGGTAAAGGAAGCTATTTAGGGGGAAAAAAATTGTACCTTTACAACCCCTTTCATTTTCAAGCAAATTCCAAATTTTCAGAACGATTAGTTTTCGGAATGGTAGAAAAATTATCAACCAATTCTGAATAGCTGGTTGCCCGCCACCGCGTCCTTAGCTACCGATGACTCATCAGCTGTCAGCGGGCTTCCCCACTGACACAAATATCAATTTTCACAAAGTCTGCTGCTTCAGTTTTGTACGTTTACAACCCCTTTACGTGGTTAAAAAATAAATAAAATAAAAAACTGAACCCATAGTATCACTTTAAGTTAATTTTAATGGCAAAGAGGGACTTTATCTGATCGCTCTTTATAACATTCTGGAGTAGATGCAAATTGCCATCGTAAAAACAGAAGCAGCAGACTTTGTAAAAATTGATATTTGTGTCATTCTCAAGACTTTTGTACATTTTCAGCTGTCAGTGGGGAAGCCCACTGACAGCTGATGAGTCATCGGTTGCTAAGGTCGGCTTTTACGGCCCGCTGCTCAACAACCAGCTATTCAAAATTGGTCGATAATTTTTCTACCATTTCGAATACTAATCGGTCTGGAATTTGCTAGAAAATTCATAAAATAAACAGTTTGAAGAAAAGTAAACACATTTTTAACGAAAACAAAACTAATTTAGTAACGTAATGAATCTAACCGAAACTAAACACATTTTTCCGTTCTGCTCATGTCTACTTCTTACGTTTATGTAAAACTTTCTTTCCATCAGATGGATGTGATGTGAGGAATTCCTCGGAGAGACATCTTCTATTATCTGCTGATTGTAAGTCAGAAGATAATGTCATCACACAGGATCCTCCAGGAGGAAATCCAAATACACTAAATATACATCACAGACCTTCCTGTCCGGAGACATCAATGGATCCCTCTGATCAGGGGGAATCTTCTCATCAATCACATACTATGATTGTAAATATCCATGTAAGATCTCACACTGCAGATAGATCAACAGATCCTTCTAATCCTGAGGAATCTTCCTCACCCCATGAAGGAGATCACCGAGGTGACCATCTATTCTCATGTTTGGGGTGCGGGAAATCTTTCAACACCAACTCTGAACTCCGTATCCATCTCCGATCTCACACACATGTAACTCTTGCGTGTTCATACTGCGAGAAATCTTTTAATCAGGAAAGCGAATTTCTTACACATCAGAGACTTCACGAAGATGAGAATCCTTATATATGTTCAGAGTGCGGGAAATGTTTTACTGAAAAAGATGAGCTACTTATACACCGGAAAGGTCACATTGTGCGCCCGTTTTCGTGTGCAGAGTGCGGGAAATGTTTCACTGGGAAAAGGCAACTTCTAACGCACCAGAGAGTTCACAGAGGCGAGAGACCATTTATATGCACAGAGTGCGGGAAAAGTTTCACTGAGAAAAAAAACCTTAATTCACACCTGAGAGTTCACATTAATGAGCGCCCTTATTCATGTTCAGAGTGCGGGAAATGTTTCAGCCAGGAAAGAACCCTTGTTGAACACTGGAGAATTCACACAGGTGAGCGTCCCTTTTTATGTCAAGAGTGTGGGAAATGTTTCACTCATAAGAGAGACTTTGTTAAACACCAAAAAACTCACACGGGCGAGCGTCCCTATTCGTGTTTGGAGTGCGGGAAATGTTTTGTTGTAAAAAGTGTACTTATATCACACCAGAGGATTCACACGGGCGAGCGTCCTTTCTTATGCACAGAGTGCGGAAAAAGCTTCACTCAGAAAGGAAGCCTGACTATACACCAAAGACTTCACAATAGCGAGCGTCCTTTTCCTTGTTCGGAGTGCGGGAGATCTTTCATTGTAAAAGCCAAGCTTCTGGCCCACCAGAGGAGTCACACAGAGAAGAGTCTATTTTCTTGTTCAGACTGCGGGGAGTCTTTCAGCCAGAAAGCCCAGCTACTTGCTCATCAGAAAAGCCACACAGGAAAACATCCTTTTCCTTGCCCAGTGTGTGGTATATGTTTCTCTGACAAGGCAAATCTTCATAGACACCAGATGAGTCACACGAGTGAGCGCCCCTTTGCATGTTCAGAGTGCGGGAAAAGTTTTACACGTAACGAAAATCTAATTAGACATCAAAGTACACACACCTGATGAGACTGTTAATAAATGTAGCCAGGTTCTTGGCTAAGAATGAGATTGAGAGAAACACTGGCTGCAGCTGCTCTCTGTAGCTGCTGCCCTGCAGTGCTAAACTGGTTACCAGCTATTTCAGCAAAAGGGGTTGGCTGTTGAGCAAAAAAAGTTTGATAGACTGAGTCAGGCAGCAATGCACAGTGGGAATTGTAGTCCTAGGGAGGGACTCTATTCTGTAATCAAGAACTTTTGAACTACATTTCCCAGAGAGGAGATTTCTGCACAGGACACCGCTTCCTCTTGCCGTGAGGGAGACCCGAGGGTACACATTGCTGCATAGTGTGCCCCAGCACTTCTGCATATCTGTGGCCTGAGCGAGATCCAGAGTGCTGAGTTCAGGAATGCCAATAGCCAGAGTCACCTGGGTGCAGAGCAGAGAGTGGAATAACCGCTGTATGTGACCGATGATGAGCTGCAATACTACTGGGACTGGTGAGCTGCAGCTGAAGGGATTTACTTTCTGCTGCTGGAGAGATTGAACTCTTTTGTAACTGCCATCTAGTAGCCTTATTGCTGCCTGCGACTATTCTCATGTGCACCATGAGTACAACTGGGCCCCAACACTAGCTGGTTGAAGAGTTAGGTTTAAAGCCTCCCCCTTTACAGCTGCTACACAGATGCCTTTTACATATTGCTTATGGTAAGAGGTACACTATATTACCGAACTTATTCTGCCGCCTGCCTTTACACACACATGAACTTTAATGGCATCTCCGTTTTAGTCCGTAGGGTTCAATATTAAGTTGGCCCACCCTTTGCAGCTTTAACAGCTTCAACTCTTCTGGGAAGGCCGTCCACAAGGTTTAGGAGTGTCTATGGGAATGTTTGACTATTCTTCCAGAAGCGCATTTGTGAGGTCAGGCACTGATGTTGGACAAGAAGGCCTGGCTCGCAGTCTCCACTCTCATTCCAAAGGTGTTCTATCAGGTTGATGTCAGGACTCTGTGTCGGCCAGTTAAGTTCCTCTATCCCAAACTCGCTCATCCATGTCTTTATGGACCTTGCTTTGAGCACTGGTCCAAGTCATTTGGCGGAGGGGGGATTAAGGTGTGGGGTTGTTTCTTTTTTAGGGGTTGGGCTTGGCCCCTTAGTTCTAGTGAAGGGAACTCTTAAGATGTCAGCATACTATGACATTTTGGACAATTTCATGCTCCCAACTTTTTGGGAACAGTTTGGGGATGGCCTCTTCCTATTACAAACATGACTGTGCACCAGTGCACAAAGGAAGGTCCATAGACATGGATAAGCGAGTTTGGGGTGGAGGAACTTGACTGGCCTCCACAGAACCTCAGTTTAGTAGCACTCCCACTCAGCAGATCCCCAGCTCCTTGGTACCCCTGTTCAGCATTGGTACCCCTGTTTAGCAGCGCCGCAGCTTATTAGTACCCCTGTTCAGCAGACCCCTTGCTCAGCAGTACCCCAGCTCTGTTGATGCCCTTACTCAATAGCACCTCCAGCTATTCTTATCCCTGGCTCGGTAGTGGCTCCCTGCCTCTGTAGTATTCCAGCTCTGCTGGTTCCCCCTCAGTAATAGCCCCCAGCTCTACTGATCCTCTGGTTTGCCGATCATCCTCTCTCTGTTCCCCATGTATATTGCTTCCATGCAGTCCTAACCTCAACCCTATAAAACACCTTTGGGATGAATTAGAGTAGAGACTGTGAGCCAGGCCTTCTCATCCAACATCAGTGCCTGACCTCACAAATGCACTTCTGGAATTTCATGTACGTGTAAAGGCAGGGATCCCAATACTTTTGGTAATATAGTGTATGTGAACCCGGCCTTAGCTGTTGAGTAGAAAGAGTTTATTAGACTGTGTCAGGTAGCATTGCACAGTGGGAACTGTAGTCCCGAGGAGAGACTCTCCTGTGTAATCAAGAACTTTTGTACTACATTCCACAAAGAGGAGATTTCGAGGAAGAGAGGAAAGAGCTGCATTTTCCTGGGCTGCACATGACCCAGCTTCCTCTTGCCGTGATGGAGACCTGAGAGTGCACATCGCTGTTTTGTGTGCCCCATCACTGCTGCATATCGATAGCCTGAACGGGGTCGAGAGTGCTGCGTTTAAAGATGCCAATAGCCAGAGTCACCTGGGTGCAGAGCAGAGAGTGGACTAACCGCTGTTTGTGACCAGATGATGAGCTGCAATATTACTGGGACTGGTGAGCTGCGGCTGGGGGATTTACTGTCTGCTGCTGGAGAGACTGAGTCCTTTAAGAACTGACCGTACAGCCATCAAATAGCCCCTATTGCTGCCTGCAACTATTCTTGTGTGCACCATGAATACAACTGGGCCCCAACACTAGCCGGTTGAAGAATTAAGTCTAAAGCCTGAACCTTTACAACTGCTACACAGATACCTTTACCTATTGCTTATGCTAAGAGGTACCTCTCAGGGGCCATTGCATTATATCATAGCCAATGTTTATTGCTGATTTATAAGTTAATTCCAGTCAAGTGATACAGAACTCTATTCTAAGTTACTTTGGCCTCGTGATTATATACTCTATTGTAATGTGTCGGAACCTACTTTCTGTGTGTTCATTTATGCTCAAATCACCATTTAATCTAACTTGTACCAATACACTGAGTTAATTTACAACTAAGCAGTCTTGTGTCTTTTTCCTGTTACTAATTCACGACCAAGTTAAAAGGTATCCATTACGGTTGTCCCGATACCACTTTTTTAGGACCGAGTACAAGTACCGATACTTTTTTTTCATGTACTTGCCGATACCGAATACCGATACTTTTTTTAAATGTCATGTGACAGTTTTCAAACCACAATACAGACTAAGGATATTTTCTTTAGAAATATGAAGAACTCTAACTCAAGACATTTTAAAAGAATAAAAATGTGTAAAAATGAATAAAAATGTTTTATTTGCTTGTCACGCAGTAGTAAAAAACTCAAAGAATTTTAACAGAACTTGTTGATAAATACAAAAAAAGTATCGGCAGAAGCATTGGGAGCATTTGCGCGAGTACAAGTACTCCCGCAAATACTCGGTATCGGTCCCGATACCGATACTAGTATCGGTATCGGGACAACCCTAGTATCTATACTCATGTTCTTTTAAGTGCCTACAGTGACTTTCATTAGGCCAAGTATGTCAGAGGCGCTGAGGGTGTTTTTGGAGTCGCGGCGCAGAACCGAGAACCCAAATTACCAAGCAGTTCACTCGGGGGTAATGCTACATGTAGGATTGTGTGGGGAGAGCTGTCAGAGAATGTAGTGTGGATGGTGGGAGGAGAGCTGTCGGAGAATGTAGTGTGGATGGTGGGAGGAGATCTGTCGGAGAATGTAGTGTGGATGGTGGGAGGAGATCTGTCAGAGAATGTAGTGTGGATGGTGGGAGAAGAACGGTCGGAGAATGTAGTGTGAATGGTGGAGGAGAGCTGTCGGAGAATGTAGTGTGGATGGTGGAGGAGAGCTGTCGGAGAATGTAGTGTGGATGGTGGAGGAGAGCTGTCGGAGAAGGTAGTGTGGATGGTGGGAGGAGAACTGTCTGAGAATGTAGTGTGGATGGTGGGAGAAGAACGGTCGGAGAATGTAGTGTGAATGGTGGAGGAGAGCTGTCGGAGAATGTAGTGTGGATGGTGGAGGAGAGCTGTCGGAGAATGTAGTGTGGATGGTGGAGGAGATCTGTCGGAGAATGTAGTGTGGATGGTGGGAGGAGAGCTGTCGGAGAATGTAGTGTGGATGGTGGGGGAGAGCTTTCGGAGAATGTAGTGGGGATGGTGGAGGAGAGCTGCCGGAGAATGTAGTGTGGATGGTGGGGGAGAGCTGTCGGAGAATGTATTGTGGGAGGAGAGCTGTCGGAGAATGTAGTGTGGATGGTGGAGGAGAGCTGTCGGAGAATGTAGTGTGGATGGTGGAGGAGAGCTGTCGGAGAATGTAGTGTGAATGGTGGAAGAGAGCTGTCGGAGAATGTAGCGTGGATGGTGGAGGAGAGCTGTCGGAGAATGTAGTGTGGATGGTGGAGGAGAGCTGTCAGAGAATGTAGTGTGAATGTTGGAGGAGAGCTGTCGGAGAATGTAGCGTGGATGGTGAAGGAGAGCTGTCGGAGAATGTAGCGTGGATGGTGGAGGAGAGCTGTCGGAGAATGTAGCGTGGATGGTGGAGGAGATCTGTCAGAGAATGTAGTGTGGAAGGTAGGAGGAGAGCTGTCGAGGGAATGTAGTGTGGATGGTGGAGGAGATCTGTCAGAGAATATATTGTGGATGGTGGGGGAGAGCTGTCGGAGAATGTATTGTGGGAGGAGAGCTGTCGGAGAATGTAGTGTGGATGGTGGGAGGAGAGCTGTCGGAGAATGTAGTGTGGATGGTGGAGGAGAGCTGTTGGAGAATGTAGTGTGGATGGTGGAGGAGAGCTGTCGGAGAATGTAGTGTGGATGGTGGAGGAGAGCTGTCGGAGAATGTAGTGTGGATGGTGGAGGAGAGCTGTCGGAGAATGTAGTGTGGATGGTGGAAGGAGATCTGTCGGAGAATGTAGTGTGGATGGTGGAGGAGAGCTGTTGGAGAATGTAGTGTGGATGGTGGAGGAGATCTGTCGGAGAATGTAGTGTGGATGGTGGAGGAGAGCCGTCTGAGAATGTAGCGTGGATGGTGGGAGGAGATCTGTCGGAGAATGTAGTGTGGATGGTGGAGGAGAGCTGTCGGAGAATGTAGTGTGGATGGTGGAGGAGAGCTGTCGGAGAATGTAGTGTGGATGTTGGAGGAGAGCTGTCGGAGAATGTAGCGTGGATGGTGAAGGAGAGCTGTCGGAGAATGTAGCGTGGATGGTGGAGGAGAGCTGTCGGAGAATGTAGCGTGGATGGTGGAGGAGATCTGTCAGAGAATGTAGTGTGGAAGGTAGGAGGAGAGCTGTCGAGGGAATGTAGTGTGGATGGTGGAGGAGATCTGTCAGAGAATATATTGTGGATGGTGGGGGAGAGCTGTCGGAGAATGTATTGTGGGAGGAGAGCTGTCGGAGAATGTAGTGTGGATGATGGGAGGAGAGCTGTCGGAGAATGTAGTGTGGATGGTGGAGGAGAGCTGTTGGAGAATGTAGTGTGGATGGTGGAGGAGAGCTGTCGGAGAATGTAGTGTGGATGGTGGAGGAGAGCTGTCGGAGAATGTAGTGTGGATGGTGGAGGAGAGCTGTCGGAGAATGTAGTGTGGATGGTGGAAGGAGATCTGTCGGAGAATGTAGTGTGGATGGTGGAGGAGAGCTGTTGGAGAATGTAGTGTGGATGGTGGAGGAGATCTGTCGGAGAATGTAGTGTGGATGGTGGAGGAGAGCCGTCTGAGAATGTAGCGTGGATGGTGGGAGGAGATCTGTCGGAGAATGTAGTGTGGATGGTGGAGGAGAGCTGTCGGAGAATGTAGTGTGGATGGTGGAGGAGAGCCGTCTGAGAATGTAGCGTGGATTGTGGGAGGAGATCTGTCGGAGAATGTAGTGTGGATGGTGGAGGAGAGCCGTCGGAGAATGTAGCGTGGATGGTGGGAGGAGATCTGTCGGAGAATGTAGTGGGGATCGTGGAGAACTGTGCCATCTCATTGTTCCTGCGCTTCAGTCTGGACCCTACCGATCTTGCTGCTCCATGCTGCACACCGGATGTGAAATCTACGCCAGACACACCTAGAATATATACACATAAACCAGAAGTGACTGCTGATGATGTCTTTCCGCTTTGCTTGTTGGCTTCCCAGTGCATGCTGGGATATCTCATACCTGCAATACCTCCAAAACTAAGCAAGTCTAAAGCTGAATAAAAACCTCTCAATATTTGCAGGTGCTGTAAGTGAGCTGTCATAGACTTCATTCTATGGAGGCTTTGAAGATGCTTTAAAGAACAAATTAAGCTACATGGGGTATAATTTTTAAAACAAAGCAAAGGGGTACAATTTACCCCATACTCATTCACATGGGGGGGGGGGGCGGGGATTTGGTAACACCCTTCCTTAAAGGGCACTTCCAGATTCTGATAAGCCCCCTGCCCGCAGACCCCCACAACCACCAGCCAGGGTTGTAGGGAAAAGGCCCTTGTCCCCATCAACATGGGGACAAGGTGCTTTGGGTGGGGGGCAGTGCCCCTCCTGCCCCAAAGCACACACCCCCATGTTGAGGACAGATGTGACCTTGTATGATTCAGGAGGGGGGTGGCTCGCTCGTTGTCATCCCACCCCCTTTCGTGACCTGCCAGGCTGCATTCTCGGATTTGGTATGGATTTTTAAGGGGATTTTACATTGCTAACATTGCATACACTAATGCCGCGTACACACGGTCGTTTTTTGCGATGAAAAATAACAATGTTTTTTAAAACGTCATTTAAATTGATCGTGTGTGGGCAAAACGTTGTTTTTTGTCTTAAAAAAAACGGCAAAAAAAAAATTCCAACATGCTTGAATTTTTTGTGTCGTTTTTCAAAACGTTGTTTTTTGTTTCACAAAAAGTCACCGTGTGTAGCAAAAATGTCGTTCAAAACGACGTTTTTCAACCCGCGCATGCCCAGAAGCTAGTTATGAAGCGAGCTTCAATGGAAAAGAGTGGTGAACGTAACCTCGCTTTTTGTGAAAAAACGATGGTGTGTATGCAAAATTGTCTTTGAAAAGTGACGTTTCAAAAACGTCGTTTTTTACTTCACAGAAAACGTTGTTTTTTTTTTCATCGCAAAAAACGACCGTGTGTACGCGGCATTAATCTCAGAACACAAGTCGCATGCCACAAGTCGGATCAGTTAAAGAGGAGTTCCACACAAATTTGGAACTTCCTCTTGTTCCACTCCTCACCCCCTTACATGCCACATTTGGCATGTAATTTTTTTTGGGGGGGGGGGAGTGGGGGCTTCAGTAGGAGTGGGACTTCCTGTCCCACTTCCTGCTTCCGCCGAGGGGCTGGTAAGTCGATTAGGCGTAATCGCCTTATTTCAGCCCCTCCCTGTAGGCGATGGCCTAGGACACTGACAGGTCCTAGGCAATCGCCTGTCCAATCATCAGCGAGCCGCGCCGCTGTCACGGCTGGGTGCCCACAGTCGGGATGGAGACGCCGGCTGGGGAGGGGGGGAGAGGAGCGGAGCCCCGGTCGGCGCGTCGCTGGAACGCAGGAGCAGGTAAGTGAGTGTTTATTAAAAGCCAGCAGCTACACTTTTTGTAGCTGCTGACTTTTAATAAACACATTTTTTGGCTGGAACACCCCTTTAAGATGATGATCCGACTTGAATATGTAGAAAACTACAGAATAAAGAAGATGGTTGCTTTTTTGCTATTTAGTTCATTACATTTATAAATATTAAAATGACTATAAAGTAGTGTTTCATTTAATTTTTAATACTACTGGATTTTATCTGAGGTATAATCTGTGTGTCTAATCATAGATGTAACATGATAAAGAACCAAGAGGAGGCCTGCAAAAAGTACAGTATAAATGTAGCACAGACTGCAGTATTTATATTGAACACAAGGGGGTGATCTCACTGGGAACAGACAGGAAGTGATTGTCAAAGTAGAAACAGGAAGTTCCGGGTGAAAGGTGAGTCGGGAGGAAGTAGAGAGAAGACATTGCAGGAACTGGCAGCAGAGGAGGTAATAAGATATTATTTTATATTTACACCCAGCAACCCCCCAGTCATGTCCGTCCTCTTCCTCCATAGTCACTGTGATTTTTGTTATGATTTATATTATAGATACTTTTTATTAAATATAGAACCATTTATCCAACTGTCTATCCAGAGCCTCTGGTTTATAGACCGGATACATCCTAAATATAGAGCCATTTATCCAACTGTCCATCCAGAGCCTCTGGTTTATAGACCGGATACATCCTAAATATAGAGCCATTTATCCAACTGTCCATCCAGAGCCTCTGGTTTATAGACCTGATACATCCTAAATATAGAACCATTTATCCAACTGTCTATCCAGAGCCTCTGGTTTATAGACCGGATACATCCTAAATATAGGACCATTTATCCAACTGTCCATCCAGAGCCTCTGGTTTATAGACCTGATACATCCTAAATATAGAACCATTTATCCAACTGTCCATCCAGAGCCTCTGGTTTATAGACCAGATACATCCTAAATATAGAGCCATTTATCCAACTGTCCATCCAGAGCCTCTGGTTTATAGACTGATACAACCCAGCTGATACTGTACTGGCTCCACCATGGGCCTCACTAGCTCACTAGGGGCTTGTGCCCCTCATCTCATACATGGTGCCTTTGGTCCCAAGCATATGACTACCTGACAGTTTTTTGTTTCAGTTTTGTCACTGTAGAGCCGTTGCCACTTACACTGCAGCGCCAGCTTCCTTTGCTGTCAGACCTCAGGAACAGAGGCAGTTCAGAGCCAAGGAAGGGCTTTCCTAAAGCTCTGATAACCAGACCCAGCCAAGGGGAAGTCCTGCACTTCTGACCACTGCACTGTGTGCTTTACATGCTCCTAACCCCTGTACTCTTACGTTAGGCATTACTGACCACTGAACTCTGTTATGAAATCCTGACTTGCCCCCTTTTTTTTAATGCCTTTCTGATCCCTGCATTCTGAGCGCTACACTCTCCCGAGCCCTGCCCCCTGTGTGTTACACATTCCTGAACCCTGCACTCTGTTACCATGACACCAACACATTTCTAAACCTTCCTCACTTGTGGTTGGAGGCATTAAACAGAATCTCTGTTTGTCTATAAGTTCTATCGATGAGTACAGTCGTTATGTTATTTGTCTGCAGAGATCTTGTATGGATCACATGATCTCATCAATGAGGATGGAGGAGGACCCGAGTCACATGACTGAGAGGATATTAGACCTCACCCTGGAGATCATCTACCTGCTGACCGGAGAGGTGAGGAGGATTCTGGGAGGTCACATGACATCACTCTTATCTCTAATAATAAAACACAGACCTGACCGGAGAGGTGAGGAGGATTCTGGGAGGTCACATGACATTATTATTGCTCTTTCAATGCAGAGTTTTCCTTTGGTGAAGCCTGGTGACCATCTAACCATTACAGTGCCTTCGCCTCAGTCTATGAAACCTAAGAGACACAATAGCAAGAAGATTCTAGAAGTCACCAACAAGATCATTGGTCTGCTGACAGGAGAGGTGAGCGGTGTCGGGAATTCTGGGACATTATCCAGTAACAGACAAGGGGTGTGTCTGGATGGTGACTGTATCATTGTGTGTGTCAGGTTCCTATACGGTGCCAGGATGTCGCAGTCACTGTGGAGGAGTATTTAGAGGGACACAAGGATCTCTCCAAGGATGTCACACCTCCAGGTAAGAGGAGACTTTATTGTAAAGGAGAGAGCAGTACCCTCCGTGATTCCCCCATCATCTGATAAACACATAGAAACAATGTATTCAGTCAGTGTGTGTGTTTCTTACAGATGGATCCAGTAATTGGAAGCCACCAAAGAGAAGTCCTCCTCCTCTGTATTCCCAGGATTCCACACAGGAAGATCACACGATCTCACAAAGAGTTAAGTAGAAAAATATTACCGGCTGATAATTATATTTTTGACCTGTTCAGGGCGATGTTGTTCCAGCTAATCTCACTTTTATTAAATATTCAGGGTATAAACCAGAGTGGTTGGAAATATCCTGTTAAAGAATGGATAAAAGAGGAGGATGATGAGGTTGGTGTGATGGAGAAGTTTTCTGAAGGACACGAAGATCCCTTAGAAGACGTCGTGATGGAACCATTTAGTGACACAAACCCACCAGAGAGATGTCCCTGTCCTCTGTATTCCCGCAATTCCACACAGGAAGATCACACCACCCCTCACCATCATCAGGTAGGTGGACTTGGTGTATATAACACAGAAGTGATTCGGAATTTTGTGAGAGAACATTTTTCTATGTAATCACCTGTTCTAATGTTGACTTCATCTGAAGTACAACTTTTGCTCCTTCCTTTCCCCCATATCCATCCAGTTTTCTCCAAATGCACTTTTTTTTTATTTAGTACATCACTATATGTACCTTTTCTTTTTATGGGTTTGGGGTCCCGTCGCATTATTTTAAGGGTCTTCTTCCTTTTGTTCTTCCAATGGTGGGCATGTCCTAAATGATATTGTGCTGTTCTTTGCACCTCTGTGTCCAGCCTGGTGTGAGTTCATGGCTCTGACCTGATATTTCCTTGCTGCAGTCCAGTACCACCTACTGGATGTGGTTCCAGTGTCCACCTGCAGGTGTCTCCCAGCAGCTCCTAGTAATCAGTCTCCATCTGATGCTGGTTGCTGGGAGGGTATTTAAGCTCTCCTGTGTTTGTACACTTTGAATAAGATTTTTGCTTTACTGTTCTAAATCAGATACTGAGTGCCATTTATCCTGCTTCTGATCTTGCTCTTGCCCTGCATCCTGTACCCTACACCCTGCTGCTTTATATCTGCTCCCTTTTCTCCTGATCCCAGTCCTAGTCCCCCTTTTTTTGAATCTCTAGTATTCGCTGTGACCTGTGTGCAGTATTGGCAACCTGATATTTACTGACACAACACCAAATTTATGGGCACAGTGTTTGCTGGCATTTCCAGAAGTTACAAAATTACGGTGTTTAGGCTACAATCAAGTAAAATATGCAATTAGCAATGTGATTTAAGGTAGATATTAAGGGGAAAAACGTATTTCTTATTTTATTTTCCATATCGGAAGTAAGTAGCTCAGGACAGGATTTAGGAAGACAAGAAATTAGAATTGGCGGCACACACACATGAAAATTGAAAATGAAAATGAAAATGAAATTGACTTTTATGCCTCGGACTTTTGACCGTGCAAACGTTTGCAGTGAGCCGGTCTGAAGTTCGACGGACAAAAAAAGAACGGAATCTCTATCTGTCAGGTCACCTGTGTTCAGATGACAAGTGCACCCTGTTCGAGGCAGGGGTGCCCTGCAAGGTAGTGAACCCTATAGCAGACTGCTGCAGATGAACCACAGAGTGGATATGGTGGAGAGGTTCGCTGGGGCACAGACAGGGATTCTATAGGAAGCTTGAGCCCAAGATTCCCCAGGGCGCGGAGTCTAAGACCCAGTTGGTATTCACCAGAGCCTCTAGTGGTGAGGATGGCCTTCGCTGCAACTGGGTCCAGGTGGCGGCCCCCGGAGTCCCCTAGGTCACGCACCATAGGGAGAGAGGGGAAGCAGCCACTCAGGACACAAGGAATAGTGAAGGGTAAGCCGAGGTTGGGGCAACACGCAGACGAGGATAACCAAGGAACAGGCCAAGGGTCAGGGTCACAGGCAAACAGGAGTAGTCAGAGACAAGCCAAAGTCGGTACACATAAATAACGTAGCCCAGGGCAAGCAGGAACATAATACTAACAAACATTATGGGATGGCCTAGGGTGTAGCCATACAGGGAGGAGAGATGATAAAGGCAGCCAGATAAGAGAGTCAGGCCTCTAATGAACACATGAAGAGACAGGTAAGCTGCCAGACATTATTGCATATCCATGACACTATCTAAGGTCCTTCGGACTTCTGACCAAAAAAGTCAGATGGAGGCTAAACACAGTCTGACTTTCCCAGGAAAAAAGCCAGTTGGATTTTTTTTCTCAGAAAGTCCGGCCGTGTGTACGAGGCATTACAGTGATTCTGACAGCAGTGTGGAGCAGCACAGATGATGAAGATGACACCTCAGGACACAATACATCCCCCCGAGTCACTGTGACAGTCCCACCAGGTGGTTGCTTTAGTCCAGGGATCTCCAAACTACGGCCCTCCAGCTGCTGTGGAACTACACTTCCCATGAGGCATTGTAAAACTCTGACATTCGTAGAAATGACTAGGCATGATGGGAATTGTAGTTCCTGAACACCTGGAGGGCCATAGTTTGGAGACTCCTGCTTTAGTCCAAACAGCACTGACAGTCCCGCTCCCGGCTTGCCTTGCTCCCATCACACAGACCCAAACATGAGGCTCCAGCCGCACCGTTTGGCTCCCTTGCACCATGACATCACACAACACGCTCTGGCACCACCTCTGTCAGACCCGTCCCTCGCCTGCGCTGCCTGAACTCACTGTAGCAGGCACTCGGATGGTTTCGGCTGCCTCCGGACCCCCTTTAAACTTTGCAGCAATGCTGGCAGCACTCATACGTCTATTTACCAAAGACAACCTCTGGATATGACGCTGAGAATGTGAACTCAACTTCTTTGGTAGACCCTGGCGAGGCCTTTTCTGAGTTAAACCGATGTGTGGTCTTGGCCACTGTGCTGCAGCTCAGTTTAAGGGTCTTGGCAAACTTCTTATAGCCTAGGACATCTATATGTAGAGCAACAATTTTTTTATTTCCAGTTAATGGCATCTCGATTATCCTTGTCAGGAATTAGCATTATAGATGGCCGGATCTTTGTGGTTACACAGGAATCAGAGCCCAAACCATATATATGATAAAGTAAATATATTAAAATTAAAACAAAAGGCATCCAAACACCAGCAAACACCTAATATAAAGTTATAGGTGAACCATTAACTGAATGATAAAATATCAATTGTAAATCAACCCCACTGATGCAAAGTGTACTAGCAGTGGAGAGACTAAATACCCTCCCAGTAACCAGCATCAGGTGGAGACTGATTACTAGAAACTTCTGGCTTCTGGGAGATATTCGCTGGTAGACACTGGAACTACAACTTTCTTCTCTGGGAAGCACAGTCATCCTCTACATCAGTGATACCGAGGCCATCCCCATAAGTGGCCTATATGGTATGTCAGTGTCGTGGTCATTCCAGCTATTGTCACAGTGATTTTCCATCGATATCCTTCACTGCAAAACTAAGTACTGTATATACTCGAGTATAAGCCGAGTTTTTCAGCACATTTTTTTTGTCACCTTTTTGTGCCTAATCTTCTGGACTTTGGGGACCCGACACCGACTGGCCGTAGGTCTCCTGGACCCCAAACTTGGCACACACCTAGCCCCACTCTTCCTCTGCAATTTTTTTTTAATGGTATCCCAGTCTTAGTCCGTAGGGTTCAATATTGAGTTGGCCTCGCCCTTTGCAGCTATAACAGGTTCAACTCTTCTGGGAAGGCTGTCCACAAGGTTTAGGAGGGTGTCTATGGGAATGTTTTACCATTCTTCCAGAAGTGCATTTGTGAGGTCAGGTCTTGATGTTGGACAAAAACAGAAAAACAAATACTCCTACGCACGAGAGGATAATCCAGAAGTCAATTGCCCATAAGGATGATACCAATAACTGTGCCACTGGCCTTGCTGCCTTACCTGCTTATGTTGATTAAGCTATACTGCGACTTTTTCCATCACACTTGTAAGTAGGCCCTCTATATATTTTAATTTTATTAAAATGTTGTGATGGTAATACACTAGGCTGGCGCGCCTTTGTTTTCTTTTCTCGTTGGACAAGAACGTCTGGTTTGCAGTCTCCACTTTAATTCATCCCAAAGGGGTTCTATTTGGTTGAAGTCAGGACAGTCAAGTTCCTTCACCCCAAACTCACTCATCCATGTCTTTATGGACCTTGCTTTGTGCACTGGTGGGCAGTCATGTTGGAACAGGAAGGGGCCATCACCAAACTGTTTCCACAAAGTTGGGAGCATGAAATTGTCCAAAATGTCTTGGTATGCTGGCGCCTTAAGAGTTCCCTTCACTGGAACTAAAGGGGCCAACCCAACCCCTGAAAAACAATCCCACACCATACTTGTATTGCTTGTGAAAAAAACACACACACACATTTAGTGATGTATTGCTGTGTGTAGAGCTGTATCCATTTTATCTTTTTATATCTGCCTGGAGTTCGGCTTTAATAAATGTTTTCTATTATTTTGGGGTTTAGGGTGAAGAACAGATTAATATAAAATGTGAGGTTAAAGAAGAAGAAGTAGAGACGTATGTGGTGGGTGATGAGCCGTCCATGGAGGAGGATGGGATGATTATGAAAAGTGAAGAGGAAGAAATGTTTCTACATATCAACATAAGTAAGTATAGGCACTATGGAATAAATGGGTCACAGTCTCATTTTATTTATTTTTTTACTGTTTTCTCTGTTATTATTGACCTTTTTATATTTATTTAAACATTTCTTTCCAACAGATGGATGTGATGTGAGGAATTCCTCTGAGAGACATCTTCTATTATCTGTTGAATGTACGTCAGAAGATAATATCATCACACAGGATCTTCCAGGAGGAAATCCAAATACACAAAATATACATCACAGACCTTCCTGTCCGGAGACATCAATGGATCCCTCTGATCAGGGGGAATCTTCTCATCAATCACATACTATGATTGCAAATGTCTATTTAAAATCTTACAATGCAGATAGATCAACAGATCCTTCTAATCCCGAGGAATCTTCTTCACCCCATGAAGGAGATCACCGAGCCGATCATCTATTCTCATGTTCAGAGTGCAGGAAATCTTTCAAGACAAACTCTGAACTTCGTATCCATCTCCGATCTCACACACATGTAACTCTTACATGTTCAAAATGTGGGAAATCTTTTAATCAGGAAAGCGAATTTCTTGCACATCAGAGACTTCACATGGCTGAGAATCCTTATATATGTTCAGCATGCGGGAAATGTTTCACTGACCAAAACAAGCTACTTATACACCAGAAAGTTCACATAGGAGTGCGTCCTTTTCCGTGTTTAGAGTGCGGGAAATGTTTCGCTGGGAAAAGCATACTTCTAACGCACCAGAGAGTTCACACGGGCGAGCGACCATTTATATGTACAGATTGCGGGAAAAGTTTCAGTCAGAAGGCTTGCCTTGTTTCACACCAGAGACTTCACACGAGTGAACGCCCTTATTCATGTTCAGAGTGCGGGAAATGTTTCACTCAGAAAAAAACCCTTGTTAAACACCAGAGAGCTCACACGGGCGAGCGCCCCTTTTCATGTTCAGAGTGTGGGAAATGTTTCATCGAGAAAAGCGTGCTGCTTTCACACCAGAGGATTCACACGGGTGAGCGTCCTTTCTTATGCACAGAGTGTGGGAAAAGATTTACTCAAAAGGGAAGCCTGATTATACACCAAAGACTTCACAAAAGCGAGCGGCCTTTTACTTGTTCGGAGTGCGGGAGATCTTTCACAGTAAAAGCCAAGTTCCTCGCCCACCAGAGGAGTCACGTGGAGAAGAGTACTTTTTCTTGTTCAGACTGCGGGAAATTTTTTAGTCTGAAAGCCCAGCTTCTTGCACATCAGAAAAGCCACACGGGCAAGCATCCTTTTACCTGCCCAGTGTGCGGGATATGTTTCTCGGAGAAAGCAAACCTTCATAGACACCAGAGGAGTCACACGAGTGAATGCCCTTTTGCATGTTCAGTGTGCGGGAAAAGTTTTACACGTAACGCAAATCTAATTAGACATCAGAGTACACACACATGATGGTAATATTAATAAACAGAAGGTTCTGTTCAGTCCATGGAACAACTGTATGATAAAAAATTCTATTTAACCACTTCACCCCTGGAAGAATTTAACCCCTTCCTGACCAGAGCACTTTTTGCGATTCGGCACTGCGTCGCTTTAACTGACCATTGCGCGGTCGTGCGACGTGGCACCCAAACAAAATTGGCGTCCTTTTTCTCCCACAAATAGAGCTTTCTTTTGGTGGTATCTGACCACTTCTGCGGTTTTTATTTTTTGCGCTATGAACAAAAATAGAGCAACAATTTTGGAAAAAAAAACATTTTTTTTTGCTATAATAAATTTCCTCAGTTTAGGCCGATACGTATTCTTCTACATATTTTTGGTAAAAAAAATCGCAATAAGCGTATATTGATTGGTTTGCGCAAAAGTTATAGCGTCTACAAAATAGGGGATCGATTTATGGCATTTTTTTTTTTTATTAGTAATGACCGCGATCAACGTTTCTTCTTTTTTTTTTTTTTTGACTGCAACATTATGGCGGACACATCGAATGCTTTTGGCACTATTTTGGGACCATTGTCATTTATACAGCGATCAGTGCTATAAAAATGTATTGATTACTGTGTAAATGACACTGGCAGGGAAGGCGTTAACCACTAAGGGGCGATGAAGGGGTTAAGTGTGTCCTAGGGAGTGATTCTAACTGTGGGGGGGTGGGCTACCTAGAACATGACAGAGATCACTGCTCCTGATGACAGGGAGCAGTAGATCTGTCATGTTGCTAGGCAGAACGGGGAAATACCTTGTTTACATAGGCATCTCCCCGTTCTGCCTGTCTGCGGGCACCTTGCGTACATCGAATCCGTGGGCACACGCTCATGGAGCACGTGGCAGGTGCGTGCACACATACACTGCGGCAAAATCAAAGCGACGTACGGGTACGTTGCTTTGCGCAGCCATGCCATGCTGACGACTTATATCGGCGTTAGCCGGTTGGCAAGTCGTTAAAGGTAAACATTCCCATAAAAGTAACATATGATGTATAGTCTGGTCTGGTGGTGCACCTGCTGGTTTATTCTATTTTTGTGGAGACCCCGGTCATGAGATTTTCCTGCCTCTACTGGCCCTCACATTGGGGTGTCCCCGTTTCCCTCTACCTCCATTACTGTATAGTAGAGAAGGATTTCACGTTTATAGGCACGCCCACACTGGCATCCCTTTTGTTCTTTATTGGCTAAACTAACGCCCCTGTGACAAATTACTGAAGCCTTTTTTTTGTAAGATATTTTTATTGAATTTTTTGCAGTAACACACAATAAAAAAAAATTTGGTTATTCATTGCATCGTAATATTGCAGAAATGCACCTGAATGGTCAATAAACAGTGTTCACTTTACATGTCTCTCGCAGTTATTAACGACTTAAGGACTGAGCAGGAGGAGGACGCTGGCGGCGCGCACGTGCCCCAGATCCGAGGTGTCAGATTACGTGATCTGGCACAGAGCAGCCGCCCTGCCACAGTATATGTGCGTGGGGCGGTCGCTAAGGGGTTAAAGATGGATACAGGATCTGATGTGGTTTTTTTTTTTTTGGACCCCTGTAGTGTTATCTTATAATATTCACATACTGATAATAGATGGGACTTCCCGTTTAATGACATTATTCTCAGTCGGTGAGTCCGAGGCCCCGTACACACGACCGAGCTTCTCGGCAGAATCCAGCGAGAAGCTCGCCGGGATCCATATTCTGCCGAGAAAGAAGCTCGATCGTGTGTACGTTTTCGCTGAGCAAACTGACGAGCGAGGCGTCGAGCCAAAATAGAGAGCAGGTTCTCTATTTCCTCGACGGGCCATCGGGACTAATGGCTCGACGCCTTTTTCGACAGCCTGGTCGACGAACTCGACGGCCGGCCGAGAACCTCGTCGGGCGGAACGATGGGTTTAGCCCGACGAGGTTCTCGTACGTGTGTACGTGGCCTAAGACAGTCGGTGCAGCATTAAAAACAAAATTCTGAATTGCACCCCCTGCTCAGCTGCTTCTACTAGCTTAGGGGGTGTATTTTTTCCATTATCTGTGCCCCTTTTTGATGATCATGTGCTGGTCGGAGTGGAGAAAATATTTCTTCAGTTTCTGGTGCATGCCCATTCCGCTCCACTCGCATGTTCTTCTGCCTTGGTTCAGGTCCCCACCAGCCGCTTGCCTGCTTATCTCCTTGCCTGACAGAGTGATCTTCCTCCGCTCCCCACCCAGTAGTAGCTGGGGCCCAGACAGTAAGACTTGACAGGGGGTGAGGCGGGCAGAGAGTCGCTGATTTGCACCATTACTAGTAAAAAAAAAATATGTCCCCGGATTTAATTTAAAAAAATCTGGTCACCTTAATACAGAAGGTACAGGAGGGCCCAGGCTTGGACTGGCCATAGGGACTACAGGGAGTTTCCCGGTGGGCCGATGGCTCAGTGGGCCGGTTTCAGTGACAGCCTGTCAAAGGTAATGGCTGCGCAGCTCGCCATTCACTTCATGCAGTGATGCGAGAAGGATGAGAAAAATACAGAGGAGATTAAGTGAAATAATAAAAGAGGTGAGGACTCCTTATGTTATGCTACTTATAGTTTATATACTGTTTTTGTGATTGTTAGCAAACTTAAAGTGGGCCGGTCTGGATGAAGTCCAGGGCCGAATTTTGGTCTCAGTCCAGCCCTGGGAGGGCCCGGGTTAAAGAGCATACATTCTAAAGGGAGGGGGTGGTGGTACAAAAGGTAATAGCAGCAGAGAATGATTTGATGGGGGTGGCTAAGGGACAGTTAGGTGGGTGTGGGGTAGGCTTCCCTAAATAAATGAGTTTTTAGGGATCTCCTAAAGGTGGAGAGGTTAGGGACTGATCGGAACATGATCGTACAGACACATGAAGTGATGCCACAAAGAGTTGAAGTCGGTGCAACAGGAAGTGATATACAGACAGGAAGTGATATACAGACAGGAAGTGATGTAGGGTTATAAAAAGATAGTTCCGGGTGAAAGGTGAATCGGGAGGAAGTAGAGAGGAGACATTACTGGAACTGGCAGCAGAGGAGGTAATAAGATAATATTTTATATTTACACCCAGTAACCCCCCCCCCCCCATCATTTCCGTCCTCTTTCTCCATAGTCACTCTGACGTCTTTTATCTCCAACAGAATTAGATACACACATATATACATCCATCATTTTATAATCTGTTCACAAATTAAACCTAGGAGAACCAAATACAGTGTAGTCATCTATACAGAGGTATGATATCTCCATAATCAAGAAAGTCTCACTACTTTAACAATATGAAATAAAAGCAATATATTTTTTAAATATATAAAATATTAAAACAAAAATTTGAAAGACATCTGATGACGCATGCACACACGCTACAGGTCTGGGCCCACAGACACTAAAGAAAGAAGACTAATTTTAGGGTCATCATTGAAGTTTATCTCTGAAGCGATGAGCTGTGAAGGTTTTCAATCTTTTAAAATTTTGGATATCTTAGTATTTTTTGGATGCTGAATATATTTGGTATTTATTAAAATTACACAGTTCCTAAAGCGCAGGTTTACCCTAAAACAACTCTGTCCCATCCCATCCAGCATACTGGCGTCAGCGCCAGTATGCTGTTTTTTTTTTTAAATCGCTCTACCTCTTGTGTAATGAATAATTTTATTTTCTCCCCACCGCGGAGAATGGCGCGTCACGCTATCCGAAAATAGGCGAACTAGGACTCGGCTTTTCCCGCCGCTATATGGCGCCTGCGCACAGACCTAGGAGCTGACTGCGCAGGCGCCGTATATAGCCGAGTCCTAGTTCGGCTTTTTTCAGGGGGTGTGACGCGCCATAGCCATAGGACTCGGCTATATACGGCGCCTGCGCAGTCAGCTCCTAGGTCTGTGCGCAGGCGCCGTATAACGCCGGGAAGAGCCGAGTCCTAGCTTGGCTATTTTCGGAAGGCGTGACGCCATTCCTTGCGGTGGAGAGAAAATAAAACTATTCACTTCACAGGAGGTAGAGCTGACGCCAGTATGCTGGATGGGATGGGACAGAGTTGTTTTAGGGTGAACCTCCGCTTTAACGTTCCTCACTTTTGGACGGAGGGTTTAAAATTAATCTGTGCTTGTCTATGGGTTATAATGACTAGCAAGGCTGCTCTATTATCTATCCATAGAGGTCAGAGTCCTGTATGGATCACATGAGCACATCAATGAGGATGGAGGAGGACACAAGTCACATGACTGAGAAGATATTAAACCTCACCCTGGAGATCATCTACCTGCTGACCGGAGAGGTGAGGAGGATTCTGGGAGGTCACATGACATCACTCTTATCTCTATTAATAAAACACAGACCTGACCAGAGAGGTGAAGAGGATTCTGGGAGGTCACATGACATTATTGTTGCTCTTTCAATGCAGAGTTTTCCTCCTTTGAAGTCTGATGACCATCTTACCATCATAGTGCCTTCACCTCATTCCCTGAAACACAGGAGAAACAATGAGAAGAAGATTCTCAAAGTCACCAAGAAGATGATTGAGCTGCTGACAGGAGAGGTGAGCGGTGCCGGGAATTCTGGGACATTATCCAGTAACAGACAAGGGATGTGTCTGGGTGGTGACTGTATCATTGTGTGTGTCAGGTTCCTATAAGGTGTCAGGATGTCACTGTCTATTTCTCCATGGAGGAGTGGGAGTATTTAGAAGGACACAAGGATCTCTACAAGGACGTCATGATGGAGAATCAGCCGCCCCTCACATCACCGGGTAAGAGGAGACTTTATTGTAAAGGAGAGAGCAGTACGGAGGCTCCACCTAGATCCCCCATCATCTGATAAACACATAGAAACAATGTATTCAGTCAGTGTGTGTGTTTCCTACAGATGGATCCAGTAATGGGAACCCACCAGAGAGTTGTCCTCCTCCTCTGTATTCCCGGGATTCCACACAGGAAGATCACACCCTCTCACATAAGGTTAAGTAGAAAAATATTAGCTGATACTTTCACTTTGACCTCTTAATTAATTATATCATTAGAGCTAATCTCATTTTTTTTAAGAATCAGGGTATAAACCAGAGTGATTGTACCAATGCTGTTAAAAAAGGGATAAAAGAGGAAGATGACGAGGTTGGTGTGATGGAGAAGTTATTAGAAGGACACAAAGAACCCGTCAAGCACGTCATGATGGAGCCATTCAGTGACACAAACCCACCAGAGAGATGTTCCCGTCCTCTGTATTCCCGGGATTCCACACAGGAGGATCATACCATCCCCCATCATCATCAGGTAGGTGGACTATGTGTATGGAACACAGAAGTGATTCTGAACTTTGTGAGTTGACATTCTTCTATGTAGTCTCTTGTTTTAAGGTTTATTTTTACATCTTAAGTGCAGTATTTGCTCTCCTCTCCATCCCCATTTGCAGTTCCATCTTGGAGCATTCACCATTTGTTGTTCTTTTTGTAAAAACAATATATGTCTTTTCTGTGGTAGTTGGGTCCAGTCACATGACATCATAGGTCCTCCTCCAATGGTGGGACGTGTGTTGACTGACATAGCTCTGTTCTTTGCTCCTTTGTATCTATCTAGTCTGAGGTTATAATGCGCCCCCAAGGGATGAGTATGTGGCAGACTGGGCTGACAGGAAATAGGTAGGTGATCAATTTGGATACAGGCAAGGCCGTAGACCTTATTTTCCTCTGCTGCAGGTCAGCTACAGTTACCAATCTTGTGCCACCACACAGCCTAAGACTAGACAGAGAAAGGAGAAGCAGCAGGCTGATGAGCTTATCTTAATAGCACTCTGACCTCTCCTTCTGCAGCACAGCTGATTGGCTCCTTGTGCTGCTACTCCCTTTCCCAGTTCCAGCTCTGCTGTACAAGGACTGCATGAGCCTTATACCAAAATGCGTTAAGGTACTTACACAGCTTTTATTTTGGTGTTTAGAGTGAAGAACGGATTAATATAAAAGCCGAGGTTAAAGAAGAAGAAGAAGAGACGTATGTGGGGGGTGATCAGCCGTCCACAGAGGAGGTTGAGATGAATATGAAAAGTGAACAGGAGGACTTTTCTCCACCTATTAACACAGGTAAGTGACAAACACTATGGAAGAAACGGGTCAGTGTCTCATTTTACTTCTGAGTATGATTGTATTTTTTTCTTGACTAGTGTTGGGATGGTTGAGTTGGGGTGGTAATTTTCAGAAAATTAACTCTAATCATATGCTCTAGATAAACATGTTTAGTCCATTGTGATTAAAGAATATTATTCCTAAATATAACAACATGTTCCCAACAAATAAGGAGATACTGTACACCATATGAAAGGTCCAACTCCATTCCTCAATATAATGTCATGTTCCCAACAAATGAGGAGGAGATACTGTACATCATATGAAAGGTCCATCTCCATTCCTCAATATAACGTCATGTTCCCAACAAATGAGGAGGAGATACTGAGATTGCAGGCTTGGCTGGCCTAAATCAGGTTTGGTCTCCACCCAGAGACTGGCCACATTAATCACCTTGCAGGTGGACAGACAGACATGGAGAAGGCCATATGAAAGGTCCATCTCTATTCCTCAATATAACGTCATGTTCCCAACAAATGAGGAGGAGATACTGTACACCATATGAAAGGTCCATCTCCATTCCTCAATATAACGTCATGTTCCCAACAAATGAGGGGGAGATACTGTACAACATATGAAAGGTCCATCTCCATTCCTCAATATAACGTCATGTTCCCAACAAATGAGGAGGAGATACTGAGATTGCAGGCTTGGCTGGCCTAAATCAGGTTTGGTCTCCGCCCAGAGACTGGCCACATTAATCACCTTGCAGGTGGACAGACAGACATGAAGAAGGCCATATAAAGGTCCATCTCCATTCCTCAATATAATGTCATGTTCCCAACAAATGAGGAGGAGATACTGTACACCATATGAAAGGTCCATTTCCATTCCTCAATATAACGCCATGTTCCCAACAAATGAGGAGGAGATACTGTACACCATATGAAAGGTCCATCTCCATTCTTCAATATAACGTCATGTTCCCAACAAATGTGGAGGAGATACTGTACACCATATGAAAGGTCCATCTCCATTCCTCAATATAACGTCATGTTCCCAACAAATGAGGAGGAGATACTGTACACCATATGAAAGGTCCATCTCCATTCCTCAATATAACGTCATGTTCCCAACAAATGAGGAGGAGATACTGTACACCATATGAAAGGTCCATCTCCATTCCTCATTATAATGTCATGTTCCCAACAAATGAGGAGGAGATACTGTACACCATATGAAAGATCCATCTCCATTCCTCAATATAACGTCCTGTTTATTCAAAACAATGTGGCAAAAGATCCACCTCCGTTAATCTCCATAGCACTCATTGATGCACAAAATAATTTTACCTATTGTGTCATAGTTTTTTGGAATCCATTAACTGGTTTGGTTTCATATTTTTATGTACCCAGTTCCATGCCAGAACACTGTGAAACCGTTGACTTCTAGACCAACACATGACTCTTTTTACTGACCTTTTTTATATTTATTTTAAAAATTGTTTTCCAACAGATGGATGTGATGTCAGGAATTCCCCGGAGAGACATCTTCTATTATTTGCTGATTGTAAGTCAGAAGATAATGTCATCACACAGGATCCTCCAGGAGGAAATCCAAATACACAAAATATACATCACAGACCTTCCTGTCCAGAGACATCAATGGATCCCTCTGATCAGGGGGAATCTTCTCATCAATCACACACTATGGTTGCAAATATCCATGTAAGATCTCACACTGAAGATAGATCAACAGAACCATCTAATCCCAAGGAAACGTCTTTACCATCTGAAGGTGTTCATGGATCTGAGAAACTATTCTCGTGTTCAGAGTGCGGGAAATGTTTTAAACAGAAATTTACACTTCTTTCACACCAGAAAATTCACACAGGTGACCGTCCTTATTCATGTACAGAGTGCGGAAAATCTTTCTCTAAGAAAGGGAACCTAGACGAACACCAGAGAATTCACACAGGTGAGCATCCGTATTCATGTTCAGAGTGCAGAAAATCTTTCACTCATAAAGGAAACCTCCTTAGACACCAGAAAATTCACACAGGTGAACGTCCTTATCCATGTTCAGAGTGCGGAAAATCTTTTACTCAGAAAGGGGACCT
The DNA here is from genome assembly GCA_029574335.1 of Rana kukunoris. NCBI lineage: Eukaryota > Metazoa > Chordata > Amphibia > Anura > Ranidae > Rana > Rana kukunoris. The sequence goes on along the minus strand of CM056056.1, from coordinate 178,915,931 downwards.
TGTTAAACACCAGAGAACTCACACTGGTGAACGTCCTTATTCATGTTTTGAGTGCGGGAAATCTTTTGCTAAGAAGGGGAACCTGCATGAACACCAGAGAAGTCACAGACGTGAGTGCCCTTTTCTTTGTTTAGAGTGTGGAAAATCTTTCACTATGAATGAAGACCTTGTTAAACACCAGAGAATTCACACCAGTGAGCATAATTATTCATGTTCAGAGTCCGGAAACATTTTCACAGAGGAAAAGCTGCTTCTTAGACACAAGAGAATTAATTTTGGTGAGGGTTCTTATTCATGTTCAGAGGGCACTGAATCTTTCTTTAACAAAGGAAACCACGTTAAACACCAGAAAAGTCACACAGATGAGCATATTTATTCATGTACAGAGTGCGGGAAATCTTTTTCTAAGAAAGGGAACCTAGAAGAGCATCAGAGAATTCACACAGGTGAGCGTCCCTATTTATGTTCAGAGTGCGGGAAATCGTTTGGTCATAAAGGAAACCTTATTCGACACCTGAGAATTCACACAGGTGTGCGTCCTTATTCATGTTTGGAGTGCAGGAAATTTTTCACTCAGAAAGGAGATCTTGTTAAACACCAGAGAAGTCATACGGGTGAACGTCCTTATCTGTGTTTAGAATGCGGGAAATCTTTTGCTCAGAAACCAGTTCTTATTAAACACCAAAGAATTCACAGGGGGGAGCATCTCTATTCATGTTTAGAATGTGGGAAAGCTTTCATTCAGGAAGGAAATCTAGTTGAACACCAGAGAGTTCACACGGGTGAGTGTCCTTATTCATGTTTAGAGTGTGGGAAATCTTTCACTCAGAAAGGAACCCTGGTTGCACATCAGAGAACACACATTGCAGAGCGTTCTCACTGCGTTCAGACTGCAGGAAGTGTTTTACAACTAAAATAAGTCCATTTACACATCAGAGGGAATGCACCCGCTGATTCTTTTGACAAATGTCCCTGATGAATCTGCTTAAATTTGCTTCTGCTTCACGCGAACCGAAAGACAAACTGTAGGACGACATGGACGCCACCACCCATTCTGGGATAAACCATCACCCCAAGCACCAAAGTCAAAAGTCTAGGAGTCACCTTTGACTGTGACATCAATCACCCCTCCCTGAGGACCCTTCATTGGTTAGCCGTAAAGGATCGAGTCACATTCAAGGTCCTCTGCCTCACTCACAAATGTACACAAACAATCGCCCCTCAATATTTTTGCGAGAAAATAAAATACTACAACCGCAATCGCGTTCTTTGATCAACCAACCAAAATCTACTTCAAATCCTGCTACAAGTCAAAAGGAGAATGAAGATTCGCAGTCCAAGTACCCCGGCTGTGGAACGCGCTACCAACTAACATCCGAATGGAAAAAAATCATCGGGCCTTCAGAGAAAAACTCAAGACCCACCTCTTCTGAAGGATAAGGAAGACAATGGATACCAAGCGCCTTGAGTCGATTCAGTTTGCATTTGTAACGCTATACAAGTTATTCACTCACTCAAATCTGGTACTGTGTATGGCCATCAGTGGTAAAATAAAGGACCTTATATTAGACTTCCTTAAAGGAACACTAAAGGTTCGTTTTTTATTAGATCAATTGATTGCTGTAAGCTAGAGCATTTAATTATCACTTACCTCGTTTTTCCTTTTGACCTCCAAAATACAGTAATCCAGGTTTGAAAATGCCATTTCCTGTCTCTCCTCTTCTTGCTTTCCACCAGCATCTGAGCGTTTTGCATGGTGGAAAGCAGAATGTGCTCACCCCCTCCCTATGACTACAGCCCTGCGTGAAGATGCTCTCTTATCACTCACAGGCATGGAGGCTAAGCCTAATGGGAACTGTAGTTCCCATTAGTCCGTAATGTAGCAAGAATGAATGCGCACCGCAAACCAGGAAGTCAGTGAGAATAACGATTCAGGAGTGACAGAGGTGAATAAAACGGCTCAATTTCAACAGGTATCAAACTAGTTATAATGCAAAACCCCTTTAAGTTGGCGGTCATCAGGAATTAGAATGTTCCTTACACTGGTGGTCAGTGGGATAAAAGCACAGGTATAGACTACTCAAAAGAATACTGTTGGTAAATTGTACTGTAATTGAAACCTCTTATTGCACAATTTAACCTCAATAAAAAAAAGTTTGTAAACAAGGAAAAGACAGATTGAGAGTAACAGGCAAGATAAGCTACTGTAGATAGTTTGGAAAATGTAGATGGTGGAGGGGAGCTGTCGGAGAATGTAGTGTGGATGGTGGAGGAGAGATGTCAGAGAATGTAGTGTGGATGGTGGGGGGAGAGCTGTCGGAGAATGTAGTGTGGATGGTGGAGGAGAAATGTCTGAGAATGTAGTGTGGATGCTGGGATGAGAGCTGTCGGAGAATATAGTGTGGATGGTGAAAGAGAGCTGTCGGAGAATGTAGTGTGGATGGTGGGAGGAGAGCTGTCGGAGAATATAGTGTGGATGGTGGGAGGAGAGCTGTCGGAGAATGTAGTGTAGATGGTGGAGGAGAGCAGTCGGAGAATGTAGTGTGGATGGTGGAGGAGAGGTGTCGGAGAATGTAGTGTGGATGGTGGGAGGAGAGCTGTTGGAGAATGTAGTGTGGATAGTGGAGGAGAGCTGTCGGAGAATGTAGTGTGGATGGTGGAGGAGAATGTAGTATGGATGGTGGAGGAGATCTGTCGGAGAATGTAGTGTGGATGGTGGAGGAGAATGTAGTGTGGATGGTGGAGGAGAATGTAGTGTGGATGGTGGAGGAGAACTGTCAGAGAATGTAGTGTAGATGGTGGAGGAGAGCTGTCGGAGAATGTAGTGTAGATGGTGGAGGAGAGCAGTCGGAGAATGTAGTGTGGATGGTGGAGGAGAGGTGTCGGAGAATGTAGTGTGGATAGTGGAGGAGAGCTGTCGGAGAATGTAGTGTGGATGGTGGAGGAGAATGTAGTATGGATGGTGGAGGAGATCTGTCGGAGAATGTAGTGTGGATGGTGGAGGAGAATGTAGTGTGGATGGTGGAGGAGAACTGTCAGAGAATGTAGTGTAGATGGTGGAGGAGAGCTGTCGGAGAATGTAGTGTAGATGGCGGAGGAGAGCAGTCGGAGAATGTAGTGTGGATAGTGGAGGAGAGCTGTCAGAAAATGTAGTGTGGATGGTGGGAGGAGATATGTCAGAGAATGTAGTGTGGATGGTGGGAGGAGAGCTGTCGGAGAATGTAGTGTGGATGGTGGGGGAGAGCTGTCGGAAAATGTAGTGTGGATGGTAGAGGAGAGCTGTCGGAGAATGTAGTGTGGATGGTGGGGGAGAGCTGTCGGAAAATGTAGTGTGGATGGTGGAGGAGAGCTGTCGGAGAATGTAGTGTGGATTGTAGCGGAGATCTGTCGGAGAATGTGGATGGTGGGATAAGATCTGTCGGAGAATGTAGTGTGGATGGTGGGAGGAGAGCTGTCGGAGAATGTAGTGTGGATGGTGGAGGAGAGATGTCGGAGAATGTAGTGTGGATGGTGGAGGAGATCTGTCGGAGAATGTAGTGTGGATGGTGGGAGGAGAGCTGTCGGAGAATGTAGTGTGGATGGTGGAGGAGAGCTGTCGGAGAATGTAGTGTTGATGGTGGAGGAGAGTTGTCGGAGAATGTAGTGTTGATGGTGGAGGAGAGCTGTCGGAGAATGTAGTGTGGATGGTGGAGGAGATCTGTCGGAGAATGTAGTGTGGATGGTGGGGGAGAGCTGTCGGAGAATGTAGTGTGGATGGTGGGAGGAGATCTGTCGGAGAATGTAGTGTGGATGGTGGAAGAGACCTGTCGGAGAATGTAGTGTGGATGGTGGAGGAGATCTGTCGGAGAATGTAGTGTGGATGGTGGAGGAGAGCTGTCGGAGAATGTAGTGTGGATGGTGGAGGAGATCTGTCGGAGAATGTAGTGTGGATGGTGGAGGAGAGCTGTCGGAGAATGTAGTGTGGATGGTGGAGGAGATCTGTCGGAGAATGTAGTGTGGATGGTGGAGGAGAGCTGTCGGAGAATGTAGTGTGGATGGTGGGGGAGAGCTGTTGGAGAATGTAGTGTGGATGGTGGGGGGAGATCTGTCGCAGAATGTAGTGTGGATGGTGGGAGGAGATCTGTCGGAGAATGTAGTGTAGATGGTGGAGAGGGAAGTTTCAGAAAAAAGACTTTCCACAGGGTAAAAAAGTGAGTGTTATATGCCAATAAATACAGTAATAAAAAATATTTTTGCGATACGGCACTGGTTTACTCTGACAATTGCGCAGTTGCGCGACACTGTACTCAAATAAAATGTATGTCCTTTTCCCCCATAAATAGAGCTTTCTTTTGGTGGTATTTAATCACTTCTGTGGTTTTTATTGTTCGCGCTATAAACAAAAAAAAAAAAAAAAACAATTTTGGAAACAAAATATATAATTTTTTTTTCTTTGTGCTCTAAAACATATCCAATAGGAAAAAAAAATAGAATTTTCTATTGTGAAAAAATAGAGCATGTTTGAATATTTTTTTGCCCATTTTTCAGAACCCGAAAAATTCTCTGAAGCCCACACACGATCGTTTTTAATGACATTAAAAAAAACTTCATTTTTACAACCCGAAAATCGATCGTCTGTACGCGGCATCACTGACACTCTGTGAGAACCAGTGACACTAATACTGTGATGAGTGATAAAAAATATGCACTCTCACTGTACTAATGACACTGACTGGGAAGGCGTTAAATTTCAGGGGGCGATCAAATGGTTAACTGTGTGCCTAGCCAGTGTTTATGTGTATTGTGTTTGGTGCTTTTACTAGGGGAAACAATGGAATTTATTCCTTGCTCTGCAGGAACGCAAATTGCTTCCCCCTGTCAGAATGTCAATCTGCCTTGTATACATACAGATCGCAGTTCTGTGCCTCTGTCAGAATGTCGATCTGCCTTGTATACATACAGATCGCAAGTTCTGTGCCTCTGCCTGATGATCTGTGGGTGCTGGAGGACATTGAGTACCTATCCAGAGGACATTAAAGAGGAGTTCCACCCAAATTTGGAACTTCCTCTTGTTCCACTCCTCACCCCCATACATGCCACATTTGGCATGTAATTTTTTTTGGGGGGGAGTGGGGGCTTCAGTAGGAGTGGGACTTCCTGTCCCACTTCCTGCTTCCGCCGAGGGGCTGGTAAGGCGATTAGGCTTAATCGCCTTATTGCAGCCCCTCCCTGTAGGCGATCACATGGGACACTGACAGGTCCCATGCGATCGCCTCTCCAATTAGCGGCGAGCCGCGCGCGCATGAGCAGTGCGGCTCGCGCATGCGCAGTGGGTGCCCGGCCGTGAAGCCAAAGGCTGTCACGGCTGGGTGCCCACAGTGGAGATGGAGACGCCGGCTGGGGAGGGGGGGAGAGGAGCGGAGCCCCGGTCGGCGCGTCGCTGGAACGCAGGACCAGGTAAGTGAGTGTTTATTAAAAGCCAGCAGCTACGCTTTTTGTAGCTGCTGACTTTTAATAAACACAATTTTGGCTGGAACACCCCTTTAAGTACCTATAAGTGTGCTATCGAATAGTGCCCTCTGTCAAAAAGTGTGCACATCGTAGGAGGCTGTTTTCTAAGGCTTTTTACCATTTGATGGCCACAATTGAAAACTTTGCAAATAGCGGAGGAACACCGTAGTTGTCAGATTGAGGCTCTCTGTTGCAGGGCGGGTTGTGGCTGTGTTGAAGGGCGGGTTTTGTCTGTGTTGCAACCCGCCCACAGCCACAACTCGCCGTTCAAAACACCAAACCCGGCCTGCAACAGCGAGCCTCAATCTGACAACTACTGTGTCCCTCCGCTATTTGCATAGTTTTCAACACAGACAAAACACGACCTTGAGCACACTGTAAACCCGCCCCGCAATAGCGAGGCAGAAACTGACAACTACGGTGTTCCTCTGCTGTTTGCACAGCATTCAATTGTGCCCGTCAAATGGCATCTCCCGTCTAAAAATGCCTCCTACGATGTGCGCATGCGCTATGGTGATGTCACGCCAGCTCATCGGGGAAATGAGATGGAGTGCCCCTCCGTTCTGCGCATGCGTGGGCACTTTTGGACGGAGGGCACTATTCGATAGAACAATCAACTTTCATTGTGTGTAATCACCGGTGGCATGCATGTGTGCCCCCTACCTGAACGTGCAGGATCATGTATGTGATCTGGTGCACAGCTGCCACCCTATAGCAGTAAAACTGCCATAGGGTGGACAGGAAGCGGTTAAAGTACACCTGAGTGCAAAACTGTTTTTTATTCGTTTTGGATACAGTGAATTGCTGTCTGTGCCCCCATTTGAGAGATTCGCCCTCTCTATTTGTCCTGTTTACCATTATTAGTGAAAGTGAAAGTAAAAGAGAATCACAGAACAAAAATAATGGGGATATCTTCCAATGGGGACACTAGTTCTGGTGACTTGTGGGGGGGGGGATTTCACTAATTTGCAGGGATTTTCTCTCACTTTCTGTTTTGACTATGGGACAGGATGTGAAGGCAAATCCCCCCCATTTACAGTATCAGTGAAAGTAAAAGAACATCCCAAATTTTGGGTTGTCCCTAGAACAAAAGTACTAGGGACACTAGTCCTGGTGACTTGGAGGGTCACAAGAGATTACCTTACTTTGCAAGGATTTCCTCTCACTTCCTGTTTTGGCTATGGGACAGGAAGTGAAGGCAAATCCCCCCCCATTTACAGTATCAGTGAAAGTAAAAGAAAATCCTAAATTTTGGGTTGTCCCTAGAACAAAAGTACTAGGGACACTAGTCCTGGTGACTTGGAGGGTCACAAGAGATTACCTTACTTTGCAAGGATTTCCTCTCACTTCCTGTTTTGGCTATGGGACAGGAAGTGAAGGCAAATCCCCCCCCATTTACAGTATCAGTGAAAGTAAAAGAAAATCCTAAATTTTGGGTTGTCCCTAGAACAAAAGTACTAGGGACACTAGTCCTGGTGACTTGGAGGGTCACAAGAGATTACCTTACTTTGCAAGGATTTCCTCTCACTTCCTGTTTTGGCTATGGGACAGGAAGTGAATAAAAGTCTCCCCAATGGAGATTTATCAGTGGAAGTAAAAGAAAATGCCAAATCTTGGGTTGTCCCAGGAACAAAGATAGCGGGGACACTAGTCCTGGTGACCTGGAGGGCCACAAGAGATTACCTTACTTTGCAAGGATTTCCTCTCACTTCATGTTTTGGCTATAGGACAGGAAGTGAAGTTAAATCTCCCCAATGGGGCACAGATAGCAAAACCATCTATACACATCGACTACCTAATTGCACAGGAATCATTTCTTGCTGTGTATTTTTGCTGAACCCCTCCTTCTCCCCCTTAATTCTCTAGGTTTGAAAGGAATAGTGCATATTAGTTGCAGTCATGTTCACTGCTCTATGTATACTACAACGTACAAATCCAGCGGTCTACAGTCCATAGGCCATCTTGAGAGCGGGTGGCTACGTCCCTACCTAAAGTGGGACCATGAAGAATGAACGTAGTCATCCTCTACCAAAAGGTCAGGTCACAGCAGTGAAAAAAATGCATATTTGAAGGAGGTTGAGAACAATAGTAGGTATTTTTTTTTTTTTTAAGATAACATATTTGAATAGAACATATTTTTTAAACCAGATTGCTGAATTACCCAAGATCCAGTGATAATCACTCTTAAGGCCCTCTTCCTATCCACTCTTGCCATGCCAGCGACAGACCCCACCGTCCACACCAAATGGAGAATTCGGTAATAATAATATGACAGAGCTGAGGAGAGCCGGACACCTCACAGCCATCACCTCAGAGTTCCCGCTTTACTCCTCCTCCACTGCCATTGGCTGCACTCCCTCCACACCAACCAATCACTAGGTGTGATCACAGTGACTAGGCAGATTCTGCTCTCCATAGAAACTCACCTCAGACATCTCCACTGTGATTGGCTGCACTCCCTCCACAAGAACCAATACACATGGTGGAATCAGAGTTACCAGGCAGACTCTGCTTACCATAGAGACTTATCTCAGACCTTGCAACAGTCACACACTATTATTATTATTATACATTTCTATAGAGCTCTGTACAGAGAGCACTGAGCTAATCTCTGAACCAGGTGGCTTACCCTCTAATGTTCCAACACAGCAGGGCCGTCTTTAATATTGATAGGACCCTGGGCAAACATTTTTTTGCCAACCCCCCCCCCCCCCCCCCCCCCCATGCAAATTTGCTCTCCGCCCCACCATTCCAAAAAAAAAAAACATACACATAAATGTATGTATTGAATTGTATTGTGACTGTACTGTCTGTCCTCATGGTGTAAAGCACTGCACAAACTGTTGGCACTTTATAAATTGTAATTCACCTCTGTACCCCCAATCCACAGCTCACCACACTGTATGTATTCCCTGTCCACAGCTCACTTCTGTATCCCCCCTATCCACCTCTGTACCCCCAATCCACAGCTCACCACACTGTATTCCCTGTCCACAGCTCACTTATGTATCCCCCTATCCACCTCTGTACCCCCAATCCACAGCTCACCACACTGTATTCCCTGTCCACAGCTCACTTCTGTACCCCCCCCCCCATCCACCTCTGTACCCCCAATCTACAGCTCACCACTGTATTCCCTGTCCACAGCTCACTTCTGTATCCCCCCCCCCATCCACCTCTGTACCCCCAATCCACAGCTCACCACTGTATTCCCTGTCCACAGCTCACTTCTGTATCCCCCCCCCATCCACCTCTGTACCCCCAATCCACAGCTCACCACACTGTATTCCCTGTCCACAGCTCACTTATGTACCCCCCCCCCCCCCCCATCCACCTCTGTACCCCCAATCCACAGCTCACCACACTGTATTCCCTGTCCACAGCTCACTTCTGTACCCCCCCCCCCCCCATCCACCTCTGTACCCCCAATCTACAGCTCACCACTGTATTCCCTGTCCACAGCTCACTTCTGTATCCCCCCCCCCCATCCACCTCTGTACCCCCAATCCACAGCTCACCACTGTATTCCCTGTCCACAGCTCACTTCTGTATCCCCTCATCCACCTCTGTACCCCCAATTCACAACTCACCACACTGTATTCCCTGTCCACAGCTCACTTCTGTACCCCCCATCCACCTCTGTACCCCCAATCCACAGCTCACCACACTGTATTCCCTGTCCACAGCTCACTTCTGTATCCCCCTATCCACCTCTGTACCCCCAATCCACAGCTCACCACTGTATTCCCTGTCCACAGCTCACTTCTGTATCCACCCATCCACCTCTGTACCCCCAATCCACAGCTCACCACACTGTATTCCCTGTCCACAGCTCACTTCTGTATCCCCCTATCCACCTCTGTACCCCCAATCCACAGCTCACCACACTGTATTCCCTGTCCACAGCTCACTTCTGTATCCCCCTATCCACCTCTGTACCCCCAATCCACAGCTCACCACTGTATTCCCTGTCCACAGCTCACTTCTGTATCCCCCTATCCACCTCTGTACCCCCAATCCACAGCTCACCACTGTATTCCCTGTCCACAGCTCACTTCTGTATCCACCCATCCACCTCTGTACCCCCAATCCACAGCTCACCACTGTATTCCCTGTCCACGGCTCCAGAGGCGGCTCTCTAATTAGGCAGTTCGCCTAAGGCCCCGCGCTTCCAGGGGCCCCGCAGCCGCCTAATCTACCTAACGTGTGTAGAAGTGAAGGGAATGTCCCCAGTCTGTGTCTTTCCGTCTGTTCGTAAGGGATACCCGTAGTGCCTGCAACTAGCTTTCCCTGGCCAGGGGCAGACTGACCGCCTGAGCACTGCCCGAGGTCCAAGGATCAGTGGATGGCTCTAGGTACTGCCCTCCCCCGGCTCCTCCTCTTCTGCCACGATCCACGGTTCTCTGCCATGTGCAGAAACTGTTTTTTTTTTCAACTCCAGTCCGTTTTTTTTTTATTAAATCCAGCCCAGGTTTTTTTTTTCAACTCCAGTCCAGTTTTTTTTTAATCAAGTCCGGGTTTTTTTCAACTCCAGTCCAGTTTTTTTTTTTTTAAATCCAGTCCGCTTTTTTCCCCCAACTCCAGTCCGTTTTTTTTAATCTAGTCCGGGTTTTATTTTTCCCAACCCCAGTCCAGTTTTTTTTTTAAATCCAGTCCGTTTTTTTAAAAAATCCAGTCCGTTTTTTTTTTAACTACAGTCTACTTTTTTTTTAAAATCCAGTCCGGGTTTTTTTTTCAACTCCAGTCCAGTTTTTTTTTTTAAATCCAGTCCGGTTTTATTTTTAACTCCAGTCCGTTTTTTAAAAAAAATCAGTCCTGGTTTTTTTTCCAACTCCAGTCCATTTTTTAAAAAAAATCCAGTCCGGGTTTTTTTTCAACTCCAGTCCAGTTTTTTTTAAAGATCCAGTCCGGTTTTTTTTTCCCCAACTCCAGTCCAGTTTTTTTTAAAAAAATCCAGTCCGGGTTTTTTTTTTTAAACTCCAGTCCAGTTTTTTTTTAAAATCCAGTCCGGGTTTTTTTTAAACTCCAGTCCAGTTTTTTTTTAAATCCAGTCCGGGTTTTTTTTAAAAAAAACCCGGACTGGATTTTTAAAAAAAGAATGGACTGGAGTTTAAAAAAAACCCGGACTGGATTTTGGAAAAAAATGGACTGGAGTTAAAAAAAAAAACGGACTGGAATCAAAAAACTGGACTGGAGTTGATAAAAAAAACCCGGACTGCATTCCAAAAAAAAAAAATCGGCTGGCGTTGGAAAAAAACCCCAGACTGGATTAAAAAAAAAAAAAAACTGGACTGAAGATGAAAAAAACGGATTGGATTGAAAAAAAACTGGACTGGAGTTGAAAAGTAGCACATCTTTCTCAATTTTAAAGGAAAAAATGTAATTTAAAATCAGTCCGTTCCCCCCCCCCCCCCCCAACTCCAGTCCAGGTTTTTTTTTTAAATCCAGTCAAAATCCATCATCCTCATCATAATCCCCCTGTGCCTGGCACCCTACCACCCCACCCCCTGTCATCAACATTCCCATCAACCCCCTGTACTCCACCTCTAGCATCCAACCACCCTACCCCCATCATCCTTCTCTTTATCCCCTCTGTACCCCACTGCCAGCTTCCTACAACCCCACCCACTGTCATCATCATCCCCCTCTGCTGACATCCCACCACCCCACTCATTGTCATCAACATCCCCCTCACCCCTCCTGTACCCCACCTCTGGCATCCTCCTGTCATTATCATCCTCACCCCTCCTGTACCCCACCTCTGGCATCCTCCTGTCATTATCCTCCTCACCCCTCCTGTACCCCACCTCTGGCATCCTCCTGTCATTATCATCCTCACCCCTCCTGTACCCCACCTCTGGCATCCTCCTGTCATTATCCTCCTCACCCCTCCTGTACCCCACCTCTGGCATCCTCCTGTCATTATCATCCTCACCCCTCCTGTACCCCACCTCTGACATCTTATCACCTTACCCCCAATTATTATAGGGGAGATATGATCTCTGCCTCTCACACCCCAAACTGCATTCTGTCATACAACCAACTGTACCCTAAAATAAAGTGATAAGTAGTAACCTATAGCAACCAATCAGTGAGCAGTAATGATGTGCAGTAACCTCTAGCAACCAATCATTGAGTGGATAATATATATATATATTTAATGATATTTGATTAAAGATTACTTGGTTAGAGAAAATTCTAGACACTGTAAATCCAAAGTTTGTAGGATTTAAGACTCTTAATATATGTAATTTATACAATTAATTTCTATCGCTTGAATTTTTTTCGCATTTTGGGCGTGAATGGGGCCCCATGTCTAAGATTTGACTAAGGCCGCACAAAGCCTAGAGCCGCCTCTGCACGGCTCACTTCTGTATCCCCCCATCCACCTCTGTACCCCCAATCCACAGCTCACCACTGTATTCCCTGTCCACGGCTCACTTTTGTATCGCCCCCCCCCCCCCATCCACCTCTGTACTACCCCTGTCCACGTTCACCTCTGTATCCACCCCATCCAGAGGTCATCTCTAAACCCCTTCATCCACAGTTCACCTCTGTATCCCCCGTTCAACTCTGTGCCCCCAGTCCACAGCTCACCACTGTATTCCCTGTCCACAGCTCACTTCTGTATCCCCCCCCCCCATCCACCTCTGTACCCCAAATCCACAGCTCACCACTGTATTCCCTGTCCACAGCTCACTTCTGTATCCCCCCATCCACCTCTGTACCACCCCCGGCCACGTTCACCTCTGTATCCCCCCCATCCAGATGTCATCTCTAAACTCCTTCATCCACAGTTCACCTCTGTATCCCCCGTGCAACTCTGTGCCCCCAATCCACAGCTCACCATTGTATTCCCTGTCCACAGCTTAACTCTGTACCCCCCTATTCACCTTTGTATCCCCTGTCCACCTCTGCACCTCCCATCCACATTCACATCCCATCCACATTCACATCTGTATCCTTCTGTCCACCTCTGCACCCCCTGTCCACCTCTGTACCCCCTCCTCCTCTGCCCACCTCTGCACCCCCCATCAACGTTCACATTTGTATCCTTCTGTCCACCTCTTTACCCCCCCCTCATGTGCACCTCTGTACCCCCCACCTCTGTTCACCTCTGCACCCCCCACCTCTGCACCCCTCATCCACGTTCACATCTGTATCCTTCTGTCCACCTCTTTACCCCCCCCCCCATGTGCACCTCTGTACCCCTTCCTCTGTCCACCTCTGCACCCACCACCTCTTTACCCCCCCCCCCATGTGCACCTCTGTACCCCCCACCTCTGTCCACCTCTGCACCCCCCACCTCTGCACCCCCCATCCACGTTCACATCTGTATCCTTCTGTCCACCTCTTTACCCCCCCATGTGCACCTCTGTACCCCTTCCTCTGTACCCCCAATTTTTTGCATATGCGACTCCCGTTCTCTGCACAGTGTTCTTTCTCACCTGACACGGCGGTAAAACACAGTGCAGTCTTTGCCTATTAGACCCGTAGCACACAGCCAGAACATTTCACTCAGCTGTGTGCTACACAGGTCTGTCACCGTCAGGCGAGGTGGGGCAGGAGGAACCCGGAGAGCCACTCATTCCATGTCACTCCAGTCTGCAGCTCCGGACAGCAGGACAAGGGGGCTCAAGCACATGAAGCTCACAGCTGTCCTGCTCTCCTGTCACAATGTGGTGGCCTCCTGGGTTTCGCTACTCCGGAAAAATCTGCGGGCAGCGCAGGGCTTAAATGGCAGCTGCTTTGGGCCCCACAGTGATGACAGGGGGTATGATGGAGGGTAGTATGTTCAGGAGAGGAGTGCAGGGGGTATGATGAAGGGTAGCATGTTCAGGAGAGGAGTGGTGGGGGAGGGGTTCGATGGAGGGTAGTATATTCAGACTGCCCAGGTGGGATGGCCGCAAAGAAGACCCCTCCTCAGCATGCACAGCAAGGCGATCAACCCTCCTGATTGGCTGCCGAGAAGAAGTATCCACAATACTCCGAGTCCACTGCTGCCACCTGGCGGTCTGGGGTGAGACCAGGTCCCCAGACGACGATAGTGTACACACACAGTGCAGCCAAAGCTGGAACAGAGGCCCTCAATTTACCCAGATAAACATGGTCAGGGGCCATGAGCTCTCTGACACCCTCTAAATTTACAGCAGCACCTGCCATTAAAATAGCTAGGTGCTACATATGTTTAGGAGAGGAGTGGGGGGGGGGGGGGGGGTTATGAAGGACAGTAGTAGGAGAAGGGTATGATGTCATATGTAGTGAAGGAGTATTACATTCAGCCAGTGAGAGAAGTCTATCTCTAAACTCAGGTCAGTCCCCCTAATGGTTTCCCCAAAACTCCCAGGCAGCACTTGTACCTTTTTAGTGTTCTGTCAGCACTCAGCCATCGCAGGTTCACACAGCAGAGCGAGAGCCTTGAGGGTTTATCAGTTCACATATATAAATGTCTGTGCACAGCTGGGACTAATAATAAGGACTGGCTACCAGGTAAGATGTTAAGCAGCAATGGAGGCTTTATCTCACCATAATATATTGCATTAGACTGAATTCACTAAGCTCACACGCCAGGATATGGATATTTATATATTTTTTAAAGTGACAGTTATTTCAATCACAGGACAAGATGATTAGACAGTTACATGGCAAAAAACATGTTTTTAATTGAATATACACTTTGTAAACTGATCCTTACATGTTGTATTTAAATACTAAAACACTACTAAATTGTTGTTTTTAATTCTATTAAATTGTTGTCTGAATGATATCCAAGGTATAATCTAAGGGCCAGATTGTCATAGAATTTCGCTGGCGTAGCGTAAGCCATTTACACTACGCCGCCGCATCGTACTAGAGCAAGTGCCGTATTCCCTAAGCATTTGCTCTGTAGTTTGCGTTGGCGTAGCGAAAATGGCCCAGCGTAAGCCCGCGTAATTCAAAGGGGGCTGCTTGTATTTAAATTAAGCGCGCCCCCGCGTCGAACGAACTGCGCATGCGCCGGCCGGGGAAAAGGCCCAGTGCGCATGCTCCAGCTCACGCTGGAAAGCGTCGTTGAAACCGACGTCAAAACGACGTGATCGTCATTTAAGCAACTCCCTATTCGCGAACGAGTTAGTAAAACGACGTAAGCGACGGAAAAAGCCGACGCTGACCCGATGCCATACTTAACATGGCATCCGACGGCACCCGACTGCATCCGACGGTACTTCGTAAGGTTACTCCTCATAGAAGCAGGGGTAACCTTACGCGAACGAAAACGACATACGCGACGACGGGGCGGCGTAAAAGCGATCGGGAATCGGCGTAGTAGCCTCATTTGCATAGGCAAATGAGAAAACAACGTAAGGGCCACCTAGTGGCCGGAGTTGTCATTACAACTATGATCCGCAAGTGTAATGGTATTACACTTGTCGGATGTTCAAGCGTATCTATGCCAAAGTGATTCTAAGAATCACTCGCATAGATACGAGCCAAAAAAAACGGCGATACGACAGGGTATCTGAGATACTCCGTCGTAGCGCCTCTGAGAATCTGGCCCTAAGTGTGTAACGATATGTAACATAATAGAGGAGTGGATCATGATGCCGGGGACAAAACGATGGAACATAATGTAGACTGCAGTATATCTATTTAACACAAGATGGTGATCTTGCTTTAAAATGGAAGGACAGGAAGTGACGTAGAGGTTAAACAGGAAGTCCCGGGTGAAAGGTGAATTTGAAGGAAGTAGAGAGGAGACATTGGTGGAACTGGCAGCAGAGGAGGTAATATGATACTATTTTATATTTACACCCACAGTATCTCCTGCCCGTTATGTGCGTCCTCTTCATCCATAGTAACTGTGACGTCTTTTATGGTTTAAAGACCAGATCGGATAGATGGACCTAAATATCGAGCCAATTATCCAACCTTCCACCCAGAGCCTCTGGTTTATAGACCAGATACATCCTAAATATAGAGCCATTTATCCAACTGTCCATCCAGAGCCTCTGGTTTATAGACCGAATACATCCTAAATATAGAGCCATTTATCCAACTGTCCATCCAGAGCCTCTGGTTTATAGACCGGATACATCCTAAATATAGACCCATTTATTTATCCAGAGCCTCTGGTTTATAGACCGGATACATCCTAAATATAGACCCATTTATCCAACTGTCCATCCAGAGCCTCTGGTTTATAGACTGGATACATCCTAAATATAGAACCATTTATGCAACTGTCCATCCATCCAGAGCCTCTGGTTTATAGACCAGATACATCCTAAATATAGAACCATTTATCCAACTGTCCATCCAGAGCCTCTGGTTTATAGACCAGATACATTCTAATTATAGAACCATTTATCCAACTGTCCATCCAGAGCCTCTGGTTTATAGACCAGATACATCCTAAATATAGAGCTATTTATGCAACTGTCCATCCATCCAGAGCCTCTGGTTTATAGACCAGATACATCCTAAATATAGAACCATTTATCCAACTGTCCATCCAGAGCCTCTGGTTTATAGACCAGATACATTCTAATTATAGAACCATTTATCCAACTGTCCATCCAGAGCCTCTGGTTTATAGACTGGATACATCCTAAATATAGAACCATTTATGCAACTGTCCATCCATCCAGAGCCTCTGGTTTATAGACCAGATACATCCTAAATATAGAACCATTTATCCAACTGTCCATCCAGAGCCTCTGGTTTATAGACCAGATACATTCTAATTATAGAACCATTTATCCAACTGTTTACAGAGATCAGAGTCTTGTATGAATCACATGATCACATCCGTGAGCATGGAGGAGGACCCGAGTCACATGACTGAAAGGATATTCGACCTCACCCTGGAGATCATCTACCTTCTTATTGGAAAGGTGAGAAGGATTCTGGGAGGTCACATGACATCACTCTTATCTCTATTAATAAAACACAGACCTGACTGGAGCTCTTTCATTGCAGAGTTTTCCTCCAGTGAAGTCTGGTGACCATCTAACCATCACAGTGCCTTCACCTTGTTTTCTGAAACCCAAGAGGAACAATAGGAAGACGATTCTTGAAGTTTCCAAGAAGATCATTGAGCTGCTGACAGGAGAGGTGAGCGGTGCCGGGAATTCTGGGACATTACCCAGTAACAGACAAGGGATGTGTCTGGATGGTGACTGTATCATTGTGTGTGTCAGGTTCCTATAAGGTGTCAGGATGTCACTGTCTATTTCTCCATGGAGGAGTGGGAGTATTTAGAAGGACACAAGGATCTCTACAAGGACGTCATGATGGAGAATCAGCCGCCCCTCACATCACCGGGTAAGAGGAGACTTTATTGTAAAGGAGAGAGCAGTACGGAGGGTCCACCTAGATCCCCCATCATCTGATAAACACATAGAAACAATGTATTCAGTCAGTGTGTGTGTTTCTTACAGATGGATCCAGTAATGGGAACCCACCAGAGAGATGTTCTCGTCCTCTGTATTCCCAGGACTCAACACAGGAGGATGACACTATCCCTCACCATCATCAGGTAGGTGATTCTGAACTTTGTGAGAAGACATTTATCCATGTATTCTCCTGTTTTAGTATTCAGTGGTCATTATCAGGTGCTTACACTGCTTCTTATTATTATACAGGATTTATATAGCGGTTTGTGCAGTGCTTTACAACATTAGGGCAGAGACAGTACAGTTATACTACAATTGAATACAGGAGGAATCAGGGGGCCATACCAGTTAGAGCTTACATTTCTAAAAAAAATAAAGTATGAAGTATTAATGAACGCAGACCTGAATTCATTTGTGTATTTTATATCGGCATTCATTTTTTAATAGATTTTTTTTTATTTTTTTATTTTGCGGTTAGGGTGAAGAACAGATTAATATAAAAGTTGAGGTTAAAGAGGAAGTAGTAGAGACGTTTGTGGGGAGTGATCAGCCGTCCACGGAGGAGGTTGGGATGATTACGAAAAGTGAACAGGAAGAACCGTTTCTACTTCTCAACACAAGTAAGTAACGGACACCATTTGCGGCCGGGGGATGGTAAAAGGAGGTTGGGACACTAGGCAAAATCAAGGCCAGAGCTTAGGATCATTATGTACATAACATATACACTATATGAAAGGTCCATCTCCATTCCTAAATATAACGTCATGTTCCCAACAAATGAGGAGGAGATACTGAGATTGCAGGCTTGGCTGGCTTAAATCAGGTTTGGTCTCCACCCAGAGACTGGCCACATTAATCACCTTGCAGGTGGACAGACAGACATGGAGAAGGCCATATGAAAGGTCCATCTCTATTCCTCAATATAACGTCATGTTCCCAACAAATGAGGAGGAGATACTGTACACCATATGAAAGGTCCATCTCCATTCCTCAATATAACGTCATGTTCCCAACAAATGAGGAGGAGATACTGTACACCATATGAAAGATCCATCTCCATTCCTCAATATAACGTCATGTTCCCACAACATGATCTCATATGTTTTCATATTTTGGTGTTGTAATTGTACCCTTTTTATGTTAGAACTATGCAACTGTTGACTGTTATACCAAAATACATAAATCTTTTTTTACGTTTATTCCAAAAAAATTGTTTCCCAGCAGATGGATGTGATGTGAGGAATTCCTCGGAGAGACATCTTCTATTATCTGCTGATTGTAAGTCAGAAGATAATGTCATCACACAGGATCCTCCAGGAGGAAATCCAAATAGACAAAATATACATCACAGACCTTCCTGTCCAGAGACCTCAATGGATCCCTCTGATCAGGGGGAATCTTCTCATCAATCACATACTATGATTGCAAATATCCATGTAAGATCTCACACTGCAGATAGATCAACTGATCCTTCTAATCCCGAGGAATCTACCTCGCCCCATGAAGGGGATCCCCGAGGTCAGAATCCATTCTCATGTTCAGAGTGCGGGAAATCTTTCACTCAGAAAGGAAAACTTATTGAGCACCAGAGAGTTCACACTGGTGAGCGTCCTTTCCCTTGTTCAGAGTGCGGAAAATGTTTTTCACATAAGTGCACTCTTCGTACACACCAGAGAATTCACACAGGTGAGCGTCCCTATTCATGTAGAGAGTGTGGGAAATTTTTCATTTGCAAAGGAGATCTTGGTAAACACCAGAGAATTCACACGGGTGAGCGTCCCTATTCGTGTTCAGAGTGCGGGAAATCTTTTACTTTGAAAGAAAACCTCACAAAGCACCAGAAAAGTCACACAGGTGAGCGTCCCTATTCATGTACAGAGTGTGGGAAATGTTTCATTTGCAAAGGTGATCTTGGTAAACACCAGAGAATTCACACGGGTGAATGTCCATATTCATGTTCAGCGTGCGGAAAATCTTTCGCTAAGAAAAAGAGCCTAGTTGAACACCAGGGCAATTGCAATGGTCTGTGTCTCTATTCAGATTGCAAAGAAGCTTTCCACAAGAAACATAATCTTGTTAAGCACCAGAAAATTTACACGAGTGAGCAGACCTTTTCCTGTTCAGAGTGCGGGAAATCTTTTCATAAGAAAAATAATCTTGTTAGCCACCAGCGAAGTCACACTGGTGAGCGGCCTTATTCGTGTTCAGAGTGCGGGAAATCTTTCACGTTGAAAGGAAACCTTGTGAAACACCAAAGACGTCACATAGGTAAGCATCCTTATCCATATTCAGAGAGTGGAAAATCTTTCACTTTAAAAGGAAACCTTATGAAACACACAAGTGAGCATCCCTATTCATGTTCAGAGTGTGGGAAATCGTTCATTCAAAAAGGAGCCCTTGTTGAACACCAGAGAATTCACACGGGTGAGCGTCCTTTTTCATGCTCAGAGTGCGGGAAGTTTTTCACGCTAAAGGGAAACCTTGTTAAACACCAGAGAATTCACACGGGTGAGCATCCCTATTCCTGTTCAGAGTGCAGGAAATCTTTTACTCATCAAGGAGACCTTGTTAGACACCAGAGAATTCACAAGGGTGAGCGTCCCTATTTATGTACAGAGTGCGGGAAATCGTTCACACAGAAAGGAAACTTAGTCGAACACCAGAGAATTCACACGGGTGAGCGTCCTTATTCATGTACTGAGTGCGGGAAATCTTTCACTCAGAAAGGAATCCTTGTTACACATCAGAGAAGACACACCGCACAACGTTCTCAATGCAATCAGACTGCAGGAAATGATTAGACATCAAAGGCACCTTCCTATTCTTTTGACAATTGTCCGATGTTTGTTACTGCTGGAACTGTTACATCTGTAGAACAACTATGGGAAGAAACTATTTATTGTATATAGGGGGCATTCTGGGAAATGTTATTTATAAATTTGTAGGAGGAGTTTTGGTGGCCGAGTCTTTTCTTGGCTTCTCGTATTTCTTGGAGGCTCCAATGATGAGATGTTCCTGTTACAGTTTCTCCACCCACTTTCCAGTATCCCCGTTTCCCTTTTTTTATATTGCATATTTTGAAATAAAAAAACAGCACAAAGAGTGGTAGCCCCTCATTATAAGTTACGAGGTACACAAAGATCTAAGCACACCAGGGAACAAAGATGAGCTTCAGAATGTCCAAAAGAAGACAGGTAGGTCCACATGGTGTACAATGCACATCACAATACATTGGGGTCATAGAGAAAATATCAGAGTTTTTAGGGGGATGATTTAATAGTTCTATATCCATAAGATTTAAATTATAGTAATACAATCTTCATATGAGCCAATACTGAGCTACTCCAATACTTGCATTGCTGGCACCATGTATATTGTTCAATATGTGAATAAAAAGCTGGGAATTGTGACCTCATGTGAACCAATAACGAGCTACGTCTCTCAGTGTCACATAAAACACTAACTTCTCTGCTCCTCTTCCTGTTGGGGTACAACAGGCTTCGTCCTTGGGACCCTCCTATTCTCCCTCTATACCTCTTCCCTAGGCCAGTTGATAACCTCCCATGGCTTCCAATACCACCTCTAAGGCCTCTAACACACGATTGGACTTTTGCGTGGATTTTTGTCCCAATAGGCGTTGGCCGTGAAGTTGTTTTGCATACACACGGCAGAACATTTTCAGCCAACTTTCACCAAATCATGTAGTTTTTCAGCTCTTTACCGCCACCCTTTGGACAACTTCTGCTATTGTTGTCTGATGTTTAGCATTTGTTCTGAGCATGCATGTTTGTACTTTGGATTTTAGTCCGATGGATTTCTGCACACACGATAGGACTTTGCACCATTGGACTTTTGTTGCCGAAAAGTTTGTCCGTTTCCACAGCAAACTTTTGTCCGATGAAAACTGAAAAGGTTTGTCCGAGGGAGCGTACACACGGTCAGATTTTTTGGAAAACGTGCTCATTTTGAAGTTTGTTGGCAAAAAGTCAGACCCTGTGAATGTGGCTTTATGATGAACAGCACAACCATTGGTTCCTACACACATGCCAGGGTACTGGTTGTAATCCTTGACTCTGACCTCACCTTCAGCCCCAACATCCAATCACTGGCCACATCTTGCCACCTTAACGCCACAACATTTCCAGAATTTTCTCCTTCGTGACTAATGACACCACGTAATGACTTATTCATCCCTTTGTTATTTCCCACCTTGACTACTGCAACTCTCTCCTCACTGGCCCACCTTTACGCAGGCTATCCCCCCTTCAGTCTATTATGACTGAAGCTACTAGACTCATATGCCTCACTAACCGATTTGTGACTGCTGCTTCTCTCTGCCAATCCCTTCACTGGCTTCCACTACCCCACCGTATAAAATTAAAAACACTACCCACAACGTACAAGGCTGACTACAACATTGCCGCCCGGCTATGGGCTCAGGCATGTTCGGATCCTACCCGCCAGGAAGCCGTCACTGCACACTGCCAAGCATAGGCAGCCTGCCTATGTGTAGCTGTGGGCTAGGAATGCCTCACTGCCTATGACTGGTGGTGTGCATGCATGAGCCCATTCCTGATCACCAATGTCATCTGCAGATATCGTCCTCTCCAATCCACCCAAGGCCTCCTGCTCTCTAGCTCCCTTGTTTCCTCCTCCCATGCTCGCCTACAGGACCTCTCCAGAGCCTTTTACACTATAAAGGGGAAGTTCCATTCGAATGGTGCCACCCTTTGGGCTGATTATGCAAATTTCCCTTCTCATAACTTGCTTCTGAGCATGCGTGTTTTTTTCCCTGTCATTAAAGCCTACACACGCCTGTTTTTCACAATGAGAAAAACGTCAAGAAAAAGTACAGCATGTTCTAAAATTTTAATGCCCATTGTTCTCATCACAAAAAATGCTCTGGAGCCTACACACGACCGTTTTTCACAACCAATTTCAAAAATTGCATTTTCTCGTCATGAAAACCGGTTGTGCGTATGCGGCATTTCCCATCCTCTGGAACAGTGGTTCTCAACCTAGTCCTCAAGTACCCCCAACGGGCCATGTTTTGGCAACTTCTATTTAGATAAAATAGCTCTTATCAATACCATGTCATTGATATTGATTTAAAGCAGCTGTACAAAATAAAGGAAAACCCGTTTTGGGTACTTGAGGACTGAGGCTGAGAATTTCTGCGCACAGACCTAGGAGCTGACTGCGCAGGCGCCGTATTTCTCCGAGTCCTATTTCGGCGTTTTTCGGAGGGCGTGACGCGCCATAGCCGTAGGACTCAGAGAAATACGGCGCCTGCGCAGTCAGCTCCTAGGTCTGTGCGCAGGCGCCGCATTTTCGCCGAAATTACCCGAGTCCTTTTCGGGTACTTTCGTAAGATGTGACGCGCTATACTGGCGCCGTCCACCGCGGGGTAAAAAAAATAAAATTCAGCATAATACAGTAAGTACATGGATTAAAAAAAAAAAAAAAAACAGCATACTGGCGCTGACGCCAGTATGCTGGATCACATGGGAGGGCTTATATTTAGGGTGAACCTCCGCTTTAATAAGATATTATTTTATATTTACACCCAGTAACCCTCCCGTCATGTCCGTCCTCTTCCTTCATAGTCACTGTGATGTCTTTTATGGTTTATAGACCGTATACACCCTAAATATATAAACATTTATAAGTAGGGTTGTCCCGATACCGATACTAGTATCGGGACCGATACCGAGTAATTGCGCTAGTACTTGTACTCGCGCGAATACTCCCGATACCTAAATAGAATACTTTTTTTTTTTTTTGAGTGCGGGGTGGAGTGCGGAGCACTCAGAGGGACCATGGCTGAACTCAGAGGGACCACGGCTGAACTCAGAGGGACCATGGCTGAACTCAGAGGGACATGGCTGCATTTGGGGACATGTGGCTGCATTTAAAAAGTATCGGTATTCTGTATCGGCGAGTACATGAAAAAAAGTATCGGTACTTGTACTCGGTCCTAAAAAAGTGGTATCGGGACAACCCTATTTATAAGACATAAGACTGCAATTATTATATTTACCACAAGGTGTTGATCATATGTCAAAATGCACAGACAGGAAGTGATGTAAGGGAGACAGGAAGTGATGTAAAAGAATAAACAGGAAGTTTCACGTAAAAGGTGAATTGAAGAAAAGTAGAGGGAGGAGATTGTTAGAACTGGCAACAGAGAAGGTAATAAGATATTATTTTATATTTACACCCAGTAACCCCCGTCATGTCCGTCATCTTCCTCTCCATAGTCACTGTGACGCCTCTGGTTTATAGACCAGATACATCCTAAATATAGAGCCATTTATCCAACTGTCCATCCAGAGCCTCTGGTTTATAGACCAGATACATCCTAAATATAGAGCCATTTATCCAACTGTCCATCCAGAGCCTCTGGTTTATAGACCGGATACATCCTAAATATAGAACCATTTATCCAACTGTCCATGCAGAGCCTCTGGTTTATAGACCCGATACATCCTAAATATAGAGCCATTTATCCAACTGTCCATCCAGAGCCTCTGGTTTATAGACCGGATACATCCTAACTATAGAGCCATTTATCCAACTGTCCATCCAGAGCCTCTGGTTTATAGACCCGATACATCCTAACTATAGAGCCATTTATCCAACTGTCCATCCAGGGCCTCTGGTTTATAGACCGGATACATCCTAAATATGGAACCATTTATCCAACTGTCCATCCAGAGCCTCTGGTTTATAGACCCGATACATCCTAAATATAGAGCCATTTATCCAACTGTCCCTCCAGAACCTCTGGTTTATAGACCAGATACATCCTAAATATAGAGCCATTTATCCAACTGTCCATCCAGGGCCTCTGGTTTATAGACCCGATACATCCTAAATATAGAGCCATTTATCCAACTGTCCACCCAGAGCCTCTGGTTTACAGACCGGATACATCCTAAATATAGAGCCATTTATCCAACTGTCCATCCAGGGCCTCTGGTTTATAGACCAGATACATCCTAAATATAGAGCCATTTATGCAACTGTCCATCCAGAGCTGTTGGTCATCACAGTGATCGTAAGGTTCAAAGCCAGTCAGATCAGCTCTGTACATTGTATCTATGATCTGATCCATCCAATGATGTTCACAGTGAATTATGGGCACACTGGTCACCTATGTGTGTTTTATGAAGTGTCATTTATAAATGGCACATCTGAAATACAAGTTCACCACTTGTGTTAAGAAATTGGCGGTAGTGAAGTTCCTAAATAATATACCACTTAGCCCCTCCCAGTCCTAATGTTAGTACAATGTTGCTCTACTCACCATTCGGTGCCACTATATAGTGTGTCTCAAGTCTTTTGCAATCCCTGCAGGAACTGACCTCTTCAACATCTGACACTGACATCTACTATGTCACCTGTGTTGGGCATGGGTAGCACTGGGTTTTCTAGTAATATAATGCACCAAGGCACTTAACCACCCCCCCCCCCCCCACTGGCACTTACTCCATCTAGGTGGTGGGCTACTGCTCTGCCTTCTCCTTCTTCCGTGCATCTCCTCCTCCTAGGCATCCAATAGGATCGCCTATCCTTTCAGCCAATCGAGTGACGGGTCTTAGACCCGCTTCCTAATTTGGACGGGAGGAGGATCAGTGTTAGAATAGCAAATATTCATTTGCTATTCTAACAAACCTGGGTGGGCTGTAAGCGCACTCTCTGCACCCCATGCCCACCCTATTTTGAAGCCTATTAGAGCCCCTGGCTCTAATCAGTGTTTCAAAAAAACACCCTGCAACCACCATTGCCAGAAATGCAGCACCTATCATTGCCGGGAATGCAGCACCTATCATTGCCGGCAATGCAGCACCTATCATTGCCGGCAATGCAGCACCTATCATTGTCAGGAATGCAGCACCCCCCATTGTCAGGAATGATCAGAAGTGCCCAAGTGTCCATCTGCAGCCAGCATGCCCAAATGTCCATCTGCACCCAGCGTGCCCAAATGTTCATCTGCAGCCAGTGAGTGTGCCCAAGTGTCCATCTGCAGCCAGTGAGTTTGCCCAAGTGTCCATCTGCAGCCAGTGAGTGTGCCCAAGTGTCCATCTGCAGCCAGTGAGTGTGCCCAAGTGTCCATCTGCAGCCAGTGAGTTTGCCCAAGTGTCCATCTGCAGCCAGTGAGTGTGCCCAAGTGTCCATCTGCAGCCAGTGAGTGTGCCCAAGTGTCCATCTGCAGCCATTGAGTGTGCCCAAGTGTCCATCTGCAGCCAGTGAGTGTGCCCAAGTGTCCATCTGCAGCCAGTGAGTGTGCCCAAGTGTCCATCTGCAGCCAGTGAGTGTGCCCAAGTGTCCATCTGCAGCCAGTGAGTGTGCCCAAGTGTCCATCTGCAGCCATTGAGTGTGCCCAAGTGTCCATCTGCAGCCAGTGAGTGTGCCCAAGTGTCCATCTGCAGCCAGTGAGTGTGCCCAAGTGTCCATCTGCAGCCAGTGAGTGTGCCCAAGTGTCCATCTGCAGCCAGTGAGTGTGCCCAAGTGTCCATCTGCAGCCAGTGAGTGTGCCCAAGTGTCCATTTGCAGCCAGTGAGTGTGCCCAAGTGTCCATCTGCAGCCAGTGAGTGTGCCCAAGTGTCCATCTGCAGCCAGTGAGTGTGCCCAAGTGTCCATCTGCAGCCATTGAGTGTGCCCAAGTGTCCATCTGCAGCCAGTGAGTGTGCCCAAGTGTCCATCTGCAGCCAGTGAGTGTGCCCAAGTGTCCATCTGCAGCCAGTGAGTGTGCCCAAGTGTCCATCTGCAGCCAGTGAGTGTGCCCAAGTGTCCATCTGCAGCCAGTGAGTGTGCCCAAGTGTCCATTTGCAGCCAGTGAGTGTGCCCAAGTGTCCATCTGCAGCCAGTGAGTGTGCCCAAGTGTCCATCTGCAGCCATTGAGTGTGCCCAAGTGTCCATCTGCAGCCAGTGAGTGTGCCCAAGTGTCCATCTGCAGCCAGTGAGTGTGCCCAAGTGTCCATCTGCAGCCAGTGAGTGTGCCCAAGTGTCCATCTGCAGCCAGTGAGTGTGCCCAAGTGTCCATCTGCAGCCAGTGAGTGTGCCCAAGTGTCCATCTGCAGCCAGTGAGTGTGCCCAAGTGTCCATCTGCAGCCATTGAGTGTGCCCAAGTGTCCATCTGCAGCCATTGAGTGTGCCTAAGTGTCCATCTGCAGCCATTGAGTGTGCCTAAGTGTCCATCTGCAGCCAGTGAGTGTGCCCAAGTGTCCATCTGCAGCCAGTGAGTGTGCCCAAGTGTCCATCTGCATCCATCTTTTAAATTTTGCTGAGATAGAGCCAGATGTCCTGTGTATTCGGCTCCTCTCACAGTCCCGCCCCTTGGCCCGGCTTTTATGATGGACATAACACACGTCCAATGGCGGGACTGGGCATGACTGCGAGCGGAGCCGAGCCTAGCCGAGTACACAGTATACTCGGCTAGGCCTATTTTGGCATACGGTATATCTTTTGTGGCCCCGGTAATGGGAGATCTTGGGGGCCACAAAAGATATATATGTGTAGATTACCAGGTGGGCAATTCAAAATCGGGCCGTGGGCCGCGATTGGCCTGCGGGACGGACTTTGGACATGCCTGATCTAGGGAAACCTCCCTCACTTTTGAATGGAGGGTTTACAATAAATCTCGACTTGTCTGAATTTTAGTGATCAGCCGCTATATTATTTGTTTACAGGGATCAGAGTCTTATATGGATCACATGATCTCATCAATGAGGATGGAGGAGGACCGGAGTCACATGACTGAGAGGATATTAGACCTCACCCTGGAGATCATCTACCTGCTGACTGGAGAGGTGAGGAGGATTCTGGGAGGACACATGACTTCACTCCTATCTGAATGAATGAGTAACTTGTATAGCGCTACAAATGCTGCGAATCAGAGTCTGGCTACGTCTGCAAGACGGTTTTGTGGTCTACTGCAGCGTTCGACAAACCCCGGGCGCCAGGTCGCAATTGCGACTAGAATTAGTGACCTGGGGGGGCACAGCTGGCGTATCCTGTGTCTCCGTGCGCCCCACCTCCCCGCCGAGCGATCGCATCGGGCCGCGCCGGACGGTAATTGTGGCCATGGTTTCTGCAGGCCTATGCTTCCTTCTGTGATCTGGCGCCATCTTGTGGTAGGCGTTGGTATGACAAGACAACCAGCAATGCTAATGAAGCTTCCTCTGTCTGTTTTCACTGCCATCTCCTTCCCTCTAATTAGAAGCCCTAAAAATTAGATACATTTTTTATTCTAACACCCTAAAGAATAAAATGGTGGTCGTTGCAATACTTTCTGTCACACCGTATTTGCGCAGCGGTCTTACAAGCACAATTTTTTGGGAAAAAATACACTTCTTTTTTTATTATTAAAAATTAAGACACCAGTAAATTTAGCTTAATTTTTTTTCTATTGTGAAAGATAATCTTACGCCGAGTAAATTGATACCCAACATGTCTCACTTCAAAATTGCGCCCGCTCGTGGAATGGCGACAAACTTTTACCCTTTAAAATCTCCATAGGCAACGTTTAAATAATTCTACAGGTTGCATGTTTTGAGTTACAGAGGAGGTCTAGGGCTAGAATTATTGCTCTCGCTCTCTAGGGGTGCAACGGATCGTCACCGATCCGTGATCCGAACGGGCCACCCTGTTTGGATCGGCACACTACGCGATCCGTGGAGCGCTCCGGATCCTTGGCCCTAGGAAAGTCCCCAGCTTAGGCCTAGCTTCAGAGCGGCGGCCATCTTGCTCCACCCCCGTGTGCTTGTCAGAGCACAGCGTGACACGCCTCCCCACCTCAGCGCGCTCATTACAGACCCGGACTGCCTGCAGACATGTGGAGACAGCATCGGTGAGCTCTGCACCTGCAGGTAGGAGCTACACCAACACCTGAGGAGCATGTCTGTACACCAGGGTGGAGGGGGGTGGATAGTGATTAGGTTGGTGTAACAAGATTGTTTTATTTTTTTGCTGATCCGAAAATGATCCGATCCGTGACTCCTGATCCAAGGATCGATCCGATCCGTGATTTTTATGATCCGTTGCACCCCTACGCTCTACCAAGCAAGGCGATCCCTCACATGTGTGGTTTGAACACGGCTTTTATATGCAGGCGCTACTCACGTATGCGTTCACTTCTGCGCGCAAGCTCAGCGGGATGGGGCGCGTTCCTGGCTCCTAACTTTTTTAGCTGGCTCCTAGATTCTAAGCAAATTTGTCAAGCCCTGGTCTACTGTGTCGAAAGCTGAACTAAGGTCCAGCAGCATCAGGAAACATGTTTCTCCTTCATCTCCTTCATCTGCTGCTTCGAGGGTGTCATCCCAGATTTTGAGTGCCGTTTCTGTCCCGTGGCCAGGGCGGAAACCAGATTGTAGAGGGTCCAAAAGTTTGTGGGTGTCCAAATGGGGTTGTAGCTGTTGTACTACTGCTTTCTTGATAATCTTGGAGATGGTGTTATGGCTTGTGACAGGTCTGCGGTAGTTTGGGTCTTTGGAGTCGAGGTTGGGCTTCTTTAGGATGGGTTTGATTATGCCTTGCTTGCGGGAGATCTTTGAATGACTGGTTTATGAGGTGTGTTATGGTGGGTGCCAAGATGTCGGTACATTCTTTAGAAGTTTTGTGGGAATAATGCAGCTTGGCGATGTGCTGTTTTGGAGGCTTCTGATGATGGTTTTGGTGGTGTCGATGGTGATTGGGACCAGAGTAAATCTCGGGGATTGTAGAATATTTGTATGGTCTTTGTCTTCTTGCTCTGGCCGCGTCAGGTTGCTTGCATGTTCTGCCGAATTATTTCATGAATGTTTGTGATTTTGTCAATGAAAAAATCAGATAGCCCATTGCAGAATTCTTGTGTTTCGTTTGCTGGAGCCTCTAGACAGGTGGGGTTCATAGTCTGGGCGACTAGTTTGAAGAGTTCGCGGGGGCAGTTTATGGCTTTTCAGATGATGTTTGAGAAGTGTTCTTTTTTTGCTGTGAAGATGTTTTCCGTTGTTGAATTCCTTCCCCAGGCTCCTTCTTATCTCTATTAATAAAACTCAGACCTGACCGGAGGGGTGAGGTGAGGAGGATTCTGGGAGGTCACATGACATCACTCTTATCTCTATTAATAAAACACAGACCTGACCGGAGAGGTGAGGAGGATTCTGGGAGGTCACATGACATCACTCTTATCTCTAATAATAAAACACAGACCTGACCGGAGAGGTGAGGAGGATTCTGGGAGGTCACATGACATCACTCTTATCTCTATTAATAAAACACAGACCTGACCGGAGAGATGAGGAGGATTCTGGGATAGGGTGACCAGACATCCCCAGTTTCAGGGGACAGTCCCCTAATTGAGAACACTGTCCCCGGACCAAGTCTGTCCCTGGTTTTGTCCCCAGATTGGATTTAATAGGGGGCAGGGGCAATTTCAAAGACAGTCCGTGCAGAATTAAAATAAAAAAAATTAGAATTATACACCTCCGCTCTGGCGTGCCTACTAGCATAGGGGGGTTGTATTTTTCCCCATTATCTGTGCCCCTTTCTGATGATCATGTGATGGTCGGAGCAGAGGGAATATTTCTTCAGTTTCGGGCGCATGCCCATTCAGCTCCGCTCACATGTTCTTCTCCCTTGGCTCAAATCCTGGCCAGCCACCTGCTTATCTCCTTTCCTTTTCTGGCGGAGTGATCTTCCTCCACTCCCCAGTAGTAGCCGGGGCCTGAAGAGTAAGACTTGAGAGGCTGTGAGGTGGGCGGCGACGGGGCAGAGAGTTGCTGATTGTTGCCAATACTAGTAAAGAAAAAATATGTCCCCGGATTTCATTTTAAAAATCTGGTCACCTTATTCTGGGAGGCCACATGACATCACTCTTATCTCTCTTAATAAAACACAGACCTGACCGGAGAGGTGAGGAGGATTCTGGGAGGTCACATGACATCACTCTTATCTCTCTTAATAAAACACAGACCTGACCGGAGAGATGAGGAGGATTCTGGGAGGTCACATGACATTATTGATGCTTTTTTAATGCAGAGTTTTCCCCCGGTGAAGTCTGGTGACCATTTAACCATCACAGTGCCTTCACCTCACTCCCTGAAACCCAAGAGAAACAATGACAAGAAGATTGTGGACATCGCCAACAAGATCACTGAGCTGCTGACAGGAGAGGTGAGCGGTGCCGGGAATTCTGGGACATTATCCAGTAACAGACAAGGGATGTGTCTGGATGGTGACTGTATCATTGTGTGTGTCAGGTTCCTATAAGGTGTCAGGATGTCACTGTCTATTTCTCCATGGAGGAGTGGGAGTATTTAGAAGGACACAAGGATCTCTACAAGGACGTCATGATGGAGAATCAGCCGCCCCTCACATCACCAGGTAAGAGGAGACTTTATTGTAAAGGAGAGAGCAGTACAGAGGGTCCACCTAGATCCCCCATCATCTGATAAACACATAGAAACAATGTATTCAGTCAGTGTGTGTGTTTCCTACAGATGGATCCAGTAATGGGAACCCACTAGAGCAGTGGTTCTCAACCTGGGGTTCGAATGATGATTTGTCAGGGGTCACCAAATCCTGGCCTGTTTCTGAAGCCCACTCACCTAGCCTTTTCTCGGCCACCCAGCTGGGCTGTTCCTGGAGCCCGCGGCCACCCACTCAGCCTCTTTGCAGCCGCTCATTCAGTTCTGGGCATGGCTGGGGGGCAGTAGACTAGAGATCCTCTGACTGGTAAGGATTGTGAGGTGGGTGGGGCTGGAGGAGACCCTAGCTCCTAATTTTAGCATAGGTGTCACTGCTGTGAGACACCACTGTAGTACGAGTTCTACGCCATGAAAATAATTTTACTGTTAGGGGTCCCCACAATTTGTAAAATGTTATCAAGGGGTCACGACACTAGAAAGGTTGAGAACCACTGCATTAGAGAGATGTCCCTGTTCTCTATTCCCAGCTAACAGTGGGGCCCAAACTGTAGGGTGGTGCACATTATTGTAAAGGAGAGATCAGTACGGAGGCTCCACCTAGATCCCCCATCATCTGATAAAAACACATAGAAACAATGTATTCAGTCAGTGTGTGTGTTTCCTACAGATGGATCCAGTAATGGGAACCCACCAGGGAGATGTCCTCGTCCTCTGTATTCCCGGGATTCCACACAGAAAGATCCCACCATCCCCCACCATCATCAGGTAGGTGGACTCGGTGTATAGAACACAGAAGTGATTCTTAATATTGTGAGATTACATTGTTCTATGTCCCTCTTTTCTGTGGGTCTAGATGTCACATGACATCATGGGTCTTTTTCCTCCTTGTGTTCCTCCAATGGGGGTCACGTTCTGAATGACGTGGTGTTGGCCTTTGCTCCTGTAATTCCAATCCAGTAGGATGTGATCTGTTCTAAAATAGGCAGGATAGTAGACCCGATTTTCTGAAGGTCAGTAACCCCTACAGAATTTGTCCTTTCCCCAATCTGTGATTGGATAGTTATAGCCCAACCCTAGGAAACTTGAAAATGATCCCTTGCAGTAGGGCTGTGCCCAGGCACGGACTGGCCATTGGGACTACCGGGAGTTTCCCGGTGGGCCGATGGCTCAGTGGGCCGGTCAGGTGCAGTCCTCGAGCAGCTCCTCTCTGACAGTGAGTGATCGCGATTTCACTCCTGTCAAGAGAAGCAGCAGCTGTCACTTGCTGGAGTGAGTATTCGGCTTTCTGCTCCCTCCCGCCCTATAGGGGGAGATAAACATCCGGCAGACTTTCCTTCCTCTCTCCCCTTATCACATGATGAACAATGCTGCCTTTCTGGAGAGCTGTGAATGAGTACATGTGGGAGGGGAAGGAGAGGGGGACACTCTGATTCAAGGGGGGGGGGCACACTGATGGGGGACACCCTGGTGCGATGGGGGACACTCTGATGCAAGGGAGAAACTCTGATAAGGGACACTCTGATGCAAGGGGGCTCTCTGATGCAATGGGGGACATGCTGATGTAAGGGGAGACACTCTAATGCAAAGGGGGCTCTCTGGTACAAGAGGGGGACACTGATGCAAGGGGGGGACACTCTAATGCAAGGGGGCACTCTGATGCAAGGGTGAGCACTCTGATGTAAGGGGGACACTCTAATGCAAAGGGGGCTCTCTGGTGCAAGGGGTGACACTGTGTTGCAAGGGGGGCACTCTGATGTAAGGGGGGGACACTGAAGGGGAACACTAATGCAAGGGGGATCTCTGATGTAAGGGGGGCACTCTGATATAAGGGGGACACTCTGAAGCAAGGGGGGCACTCTGATGTAAGGGGGACTCTTTGATGCAAGGGGGGACACTAAAGGGGAACACTAATGCAAGGGGGATCTCTGATGCAAGGGGGACTCTGATGGGGGACACTCTGATGCAAGAAAAACTCTGATGGGGGACACTCTGATGCAAGGGGGACACTCTGATACAGGGGGGGGGGCTCTGATGCAAGGGGGCTCTGATGGGGGGACACTGATATAAGGGGGACTCTGATGCAAGGGGGACACTTAAAATTAAAGTGGGCCGGTCTGGATGAAGTCCAGGGCCAAATTTCTGTCCCAGTCCAGCCCTGGCTGTGCCCGAACTGCAAGGGTTGAATGCTTGCTTATGTCTATGGGACATGGAAAAGGAGCTCTACTTACCTGATACACAGTCCATATCTCTGCGTTGGACATGATGACACAGAGGGACGGTTCAATGGGGGGGCGCCATCTCCCGGGGTAGAGAGGGAAGGTAAGTAAAAGTGCTTCTCCTGTCCCCAAGACTAAATGAGCCGTTATCTCTTATAGTGCAGCCCCACTGCAAAGCACCAGCTTTAACTTTCTTGGAGTTAAGAGTTAAAGAAGAAGCAGAAAACCTATGGGCTCATCTCTTTTACTCTGCTCCCTCCTCCTGTCAGCATGTACCTTGGTAGCCCTGCAGCAGAGCTTATTGGCTCTTTGTTTTGCTTCTCCCTATCTGAGCTCTGCTGTACAAGGACTGCAAGAGCTTGATACTTACATTGTTTTCAATTAAAAACAAAATGCATTTAATAACCGCAGAGCTGCATTGAGCTTTGTCTGTAATATCTGCCTGAAGTTTATAGATGTTTTCTATTATTTTGGGGTTTAGGATGAAGAACGGATTATTTATAAAGTTGCGGTTAAAGAGGAAGAAGAAGAGACGTATGTGGGGGGTGATCAGCCGTCCATGGAGGAGGTTGGGATGATTATGAAGAGTGAACAGGATGAAATGTCTCTACTTATCAATACACGTAAGTATAGGCACTATGGAGAAAATGGGTCACAGTCTCATTATGCTTCTGAATATAAGGATTGCGGCTTAACCACCTCCCACGCGCTGTATAGGGAAATTATGGCAGGCAGGATCCCCTCTCGTTCTGGAACAATGTCATATGACGTTGCCCCAGTGTCACCGCTCTCGTGTACCCATCGTGGTCGCGACCCCGATCTCGATAAAGAGCCGATGACACAGCTCTTTACTCATGTGATCGGCTGTATCCAATCACAGCTGATCATGTGTAAACACAGAATTTCTGTTTGTCGGCTCCCCTCACCTCACACTGACAGACTGTCAGGAGAGAAGAGCTGATCAACGGCATCTCCTTGCAGGGGAGATCTATACAGATAATCAGGGCACTGATCATCAGTACAGTCCCAGCAGTGTCCATCAGTGATGCCAGTTAGTAGTGCACATCAGTGCCTATCATTGCCCACCAGTTCCACCTATCAGTTGCTGCCAATCAGTGCCACCTATTAGTGCCCATCAATGCCACCTATCAGTGCTACCTACGGTGCTTATCATTGCACATCAGTGCTACCTATCAATGTCTCCTTGCAGGGGAGACCTGTACAGGTAATCAAGGCACTGATCATCAGTGCAGTGCCCATCAGTGATGCCAGTTAGTAGTGCCTATCAGTGCTGCCTATCATTGCCCATCTGTGCCTCCTATCAGTGGCCTTCAGTGCCACCTATCAGTGCCACCTATTGCCCATCAGTGCCACATATTAGTGCCTATCAGTGCTATCTACTGGTGCCTATCATTGCCCATTAGTGCCACATATCAGTGCCCACCGGTGCTACCTATCAATGTCTATTGGTGCCCAGCAGTGCCTCTTATTAGTGCCCATCACTGTGGCATATTAGTGCCCCTCATTAGCGCCCATTTGTGAAGGATAAAAATTACTTATTTACTAAATTTACTGACAGGAACATAAAATGTTGGTCTTTTTTTTTTTCATTCTTTTTTAAATAAAATAGAAAAAACACAGTAGTGTGGGGAAAAAATTATATCGTTTTTATATGGGTACAGTGTTACATGACCGGGCAATTGTAATTCAAAGTGTGACAGAGCTGAAAGCTGAAAAATGGTCTGGGCAGGAAGGGGGTAAAAGTGCCCCGTATTAAGGAAAAATGTTAGATAATTATTAAATCTGCACAAGATTTAAGACAGACATGGAGAAGGCCATATGAAAGGTCCATCTCCATTCCTCAATATAACGTCATGTTCCCAACAAATGAGGAGGAGATACTGTACACTATATGAAAGGTCCATCTCCATTCCGCAATATAACGTCATGTTCTCAACAAATGAGGAGGAGATACTGTACACCATATGAAAGGTCCATCTCCATACCTCAATATAACGTCATGTTCCCAACAAATGAGGAGGAGATACTGTACACCATATGAAAGGTCCATCTCCATTCCCCAATATAACGTCATGTTCCCAACAAATGAGGAGGGGATACTGTACACCATATGAAAGGTCCATCTCCATTCCTCAATATAACGTCATGTTCCCAACAAATGAGGAGGAGATACTGTACACCATATGAAAGGTCCATCTCCATTCCCCAATATAATGTCATGTTCCCAACAAATGAGGAGGAGATACTGTACACCATATGAAAGGTCCATCTCCAGTCCTCAATATAACAATATAATGTCATGTTCCTAAAAAGGGGAAGAAGGGCTAAACCAAAAAGCTCTAGTTATTTATGAACTACTGACATTTAAACCTTGTTTCCCAGCAGATGGATGTGATGTGAGGAATTCCTCGGAGAGACATCTTCTATTATCTGCTGATTGTAAGTTAGAAGATAATGTCATCACACAGGATCCTCCAGGAGGAAATCCAAATACACAAAATATACATCACAGACCTTCCTGTCCGGAGACATCAATGGATCCCTCTGATCAGGGGGAATCTTCTCATCAATCACATACTATGATTGCAAATATCCATGTAAGATCTCACACTGCAGATAGACCAACAGATCCTTCTAATCCCGAGGAATCTTCCTCACCCCATGAAGGAGATCACCGAGGTGACAATCGATTCTCATGTTCAGTGTGCGGAAAATGTTTCACTCAGAAAGGGTCACTTGTTTTACACCAGAGAATTCACATGGATGAGCGTCCTTATTCATGTACAGAGTGCGGGAAATCTTTCATTGGCAAAGGAGACCTTGGTAAACACCAGAGAATTCACACAGGTGAGCATCCCTATTCTTGTTCAGAGTGCGGGAAATCTTTCACTTTGAAAGAAAACCTTACAAAGCATCAGAGAAGTCACACGGGTGAGCGTCCCTATTCATGTTCAGACTGCGGAAAATCTTTCAACAAGAAACATAATCTTGTTAGACACCAGAAAAATCACACATGTGAAAGTCCTTATTCATATTCAGAGTGCGGAAAACCTTTCACTTTGAAAGGAAATCTTATCAAACGCCAGAGAAGTCACACAGAAGAGCGTCCCTATTCATGTTCAGAGTGCGGGAAAACATTCATTCAAAAAAGCACCCTTGTTAAACACCAGAGAATACATACGGGTGAGCGTCCTTATTCATGTTCAGAGTGCGGGAAGTCTTTCACGTGGAAGGGAAACCTTGTTGCACACCAGAGAATTCACACAGGGGAGCATCCCTATTCATGTTCAGATTGTGGGAAATCTTTTACTTATCAAGGAGACCTTGTTAGACACCAGAGAATTCACAAGGGTGAGCGTCCTTATTCGTGTTCACAGTGCGGAAAATCATTTACGCAGAACGGAAACTTAGTTGAACACCTGAGAATTCACACGGGTGAGCGTCCTTATTCATGTACTGAGTGCGGGAAATCTTTCATTCAGAAAGGAGCCCTTGTTACACATCAGAGAAGACACGCAGCACAACGTTCTCAATGCAATCAGACTGCAGGAAATGATTAGATTAGACATCAGAGGCACATTCCTATTCTGTCCGATGGTTGTTACTGGTGGAACTGTTTCATCCATAAAACAACAATAGGAAAAAAAGGATTATTTAGATAAAGGAGGAATCCTCGGAGACGTTATTATAAATTTGTAGGAGGAGTTTTGGTGAGTCTTTTCTTGGCTTCTCGTATTTCTTGGAGGCTCCAATGATGAGATGTTCCTGTTACAGTTTCTGCCCCCACTTTCCGGTATCCCCATTCCCCTTTTTTTATATTGCATATTTTGAAATACAAATACAGAACAGAGAGTGGTAGCCCCTCATTATAAGTTTACGGGTACACAACGTTCTAAGCACACCAGGGAACAAAGATGACTGTGAACTTCAGAATGTCCAAAAGAAGACAGGTAGGCCCACATGGTGTATAATGCACATCACAGTACATTGGGGCCATAGAGAAAATATTTTTTGTTTTTACAGGGGATGATTTAATAATTATATACCCATAAGATTCAAATTCTAGTAATACAGTCCTCATATGAACCAACACCATACTACTCCAATACTTGCATAGCTGGCACCATGTATATCGTTTAATATATGAATAAAAAACTGGGAATTTTGACACCAAGTGTGTAACAAAGGTAGAAAACATATTAATGGAGCAACAAAAGAGCAACTGTCACAACACAAGGACAATTCTATGAATACATGGCAAGATGTGATCAATAATAGCAATACAAAAATAATAAAATTGCATTTACAAACCTGGAGCTTGGTCTGCCTGTTATTTTTGTGTTCTTCTGAGAAGTGTGTGTATTGATCTGGCCCACGGGATTCAGAAAGAATTATTGTAAAACAAAAAAAAAAAGAGGGACAGCATCAGAGTTTCCAACCTTTTATTGGTGGTAAGTGAAAGACCTTCTTGCATAAGTGATCAGGGCAGATCATTGCTAGTCATTGGAAAGAATTGGAGAGCTATCAGAGAATGTAGTGTGGATGGTGGGGGAGAGCTGTCTGAGAATGTAGTGTGGGTGGTGGGAGGAGAGCTGTCGGAGAATGTAGTGTGGATGGTGGGAGGAGAGCTGTCGGAGAATGTAGTGTGAATGGTGATGGAGAGATGTCTGAGAATGTAGTGTGGGTGGTGGGAGGAGAGCTGTCGGAGAATGTAGTGTGGATGGTGGGAGGAGAGCTGTCGGAGAATGTAGTGTGGATGGTGGAGGAGATTTGTCGGAGAATGTAGTGTGGATGGTGGGGGAGATCTGTCGGAGAATGTAGTGTGGATGGTGGGGGAGAGCTGTCGGGGAATGTAGTGTGGATGATGGAGAAGAGAGCTGTCGGAGAATGTAGTGTGGATGGTGGAGGAGAGCTGTTGGAGAATGTAGTGTGGATGGTGGAGGAGAGCTGTCGGAGAATGTAGTGTGGATGGTGGGGGAGAGCTGTCGGAGAATGTAGTGTGGATGGTGGAGAAGAGAGCTGTCGGAGAATGTAGTGTGCATGGTGGAGGAGAGCCGTCGGAGAATGTAGTGTGGATGGTGGAAGGAGATCTGTCGGAGAATGTGGTGTGGATGGTGGAGGAGAGCTGTCGGAGAATGTAGTGTGGATGGTGGAGGAGAGCTGTCGGAGAATGTAGTGTGGATGGTGGAGGAGAGCTGTCAGAGAATGTAGTGTGGATGGTGAAGGAGAGCTGTCAGAGAATGTAGTGTGGATGGTGGAGGAGAGCTGTCAGAGAATGTAGTGTGGATGGTGGAGGAGAGCTGTCAGAGAATGTAGTGTGGATGGTGGGAGGAGAGCTGTCGGAGAATGTAGCGTGGATGGTGGGGGGAGAGCTGTCGCAGAATGTAGTGTGGTTGGTAGAGGAGATCTGTCAGAGAATGTAGTGTGGATGGTGGAGGAGATCTGTCGGAGAATGTAGTGTGGATGGTGGGGGGAGAGCTGTCGGAGAATTTGGTGTGGTTGGTAGAGGAGATCTGTCGGAGAATGTAGTGTGGATGGTGGAGGAGAGCTGTCGGAGAATGTAGTGTGGATGGTGGAGGAGAGCTGTCGGGGAATGTAGTGTGGATGGTGGGAGGAGAGCTGTCGGAGAATGTAGTGTGGATGGTGGGGGTAGATGTGTCGGAGAATGTAGTTTGGATGGTGGAGGAGAGCTGTCGGGGAATGTAGTGTGGATGGTGGGAGGAGAGCTGTCGGAGAATGTAGTGTGGATGGTGGGGGTAGATCTGTCGGAGAATGTAGTGTGGATGATGGGAGGAGAGCTGTCGGAGAATGTAGTGTGGATGGTGGGGGTAGATCTGTCGGAGAATGTAGTGTGGATGGTGGGAGGAGAGCTGTCGGAGAAT